>JAMKQA010052404.1:0-10986 GCA_024699735.1 Posidonia australis | reverse complement strand
TTTATGAACGAGCATGAGGTTTTGAAAGAAAAGAAAAGAAAGTTTGAAATGCCATTGTTTTCCATGTTTTCTAGTTGAACATGTGGTTTTGGCAATGATAGTTGTTTGGCAATGGTTTTCAATGGATTTTAGCGTTGTTTTTGGGACGCGTACTGGGTGACATTCCTGTCACTCACGCGTGTTTTTCCTCGTCCCCTTGTTTCAGGTGCTCAGGTGTAGGAGCAGTCTAGTCTGGTGCATCTTTTCGAGCCACGTTTGCCGCACACAGGTCTGGGTGATTAGATTTAATTATTTTATGCTGCTATTTAAATTCTTTTAGCTGTACTTGGGTAGTTCTTGTACTGTTATGTAGTATTGGGGTGTTACAAATAAATACACGATAATACACATTACCTAAATATATATGTAGTATATGACTATCTTTAGTATACGTAAGTACACATTATTATAGTAATTATTTAATATTATTTTAATAGTTTTGTTCATATTATACTAGTAATTATTTGACCTTATTTACTAATTGTGGTTATTGACTTAGGATTATTTAACCTTATTATAATAAACATGTAAATGTATACAAAACGTGTAAATGTTAAAACTTGTAAATGAGTACTAAACCATGATCGTGTAATAAACATGTACATATAAATTCATGTCAATAAAGTCGTTATCATGTTAAAATGACACGGTAAATTTAACACATGTATTTAGTAGGTCGTATCATGTATACATCATAATAGATAGTTTATATTTGGATTTAAAATTAGGTACACTACAAATAAATGATTAGTATTTAGATTTAACATATATGTATAGTACACACGTTTATACACGACATGATAAGTATATAACACAAATCGATTGATAGGTCTAATTAAAAGTTTTTACTACTGGTCCATTCACTAAATAACGACCCATAACAAGATCATCCATTAGGTCCATTAAAGTCCAAATTCTTTGTTTGTTTATGTTTTTTTTGTCTTAAGGTAGTACATTGGTCAAGGAGTAGCCTCAATATTACTTCAAAAAGATTTGATCCTAGAAGGAGGACATCAGATCCACTTCTCTTGACCAATTTAGTTACTTGAGTTAGTTTGCTTCTATTTGATTGTTACAACTCAATACATCAATCTGTCATCGTGGTCTACAATAAGGTAACCTTTGATTGTAAGGGGATAAACAATAAGATACATATTACGACAGAAGATCTACACTCGTCCACACCCACACCACATCACTAATCTTGCTTGATTTTGTTTCCCACGATCTTTTAGAGGATAAGATACATGTAACGTATGTTGGAGTAACGTGAGGTTTCTACATCTTTCTAGAGAATTCTTCTACTGATGTACATTTCCATTATTACCTTGTACATGTACCTATATAAAGGTAGTATGATTCTTTATGAGACTGTGTGAATACAATTTGAGTGCTCCACTGCTCACTCTCTCTGTTCCTTTTTTATGGTAGCTTAGTTTATCTTACATTGTATTAGTCACAGGTTGATCCTTCATGGCTACCAAAGTTGGGACTCCTCTTCTACTGATCATAGCCCTTCCTTTGCCTCTCTTAATGGCTTCTCTTCCTTTTCTTTGAAAATGCTTTATACCTCATTTAATATTTCACATCTTTTTTCTACTATCATGGATAAACTCACCTATCTTTGCTGGTGCTCCCAATTTTTTAATGTTTTCACTATTCATGATCTTCTTCATGTTATCTCTCCTAAGTTTTCTCCTCTTGGATTCAAATTTAATAGAGTATATAATTGATGATCTTAAACATGAGTTTAAGGAATTCATCACTTCCTTACATTTTCAGACTCAAGTTTTATTTGATGATCTATATGATCTCCTTCTCCAAGAAGAGCAACTTATGAAATGAAATACTACCACTACTACTGCTCTGGCTGCTCAAACTCGTGACCCTCCTACTAGAGCTCCTCCTATCACTTCGCCCAATTATTTTGGTGCCTGCTGTGGTGGTTATAGTGGACGAGGATGTCGTTACAATCATGGGTGTTGTAGTAGTAGACGTTTCTATCATTCCAACAATGTAACATTAGTGATCTTCGTTTGCGCTTTCGGATTGAGTATTTGAATGGTGCATGTTTTGAGCATGGGCTCTCAATGCATTTTGGAGGCATGGGTTCCCAACACGTTTTCCTTATGTGGTTTGCTTGCATGTTTTAGTGGGCCAGAGTGTAGTTAGTTGTAAGTCGTGGGTAAGGATTTAATTATCTCACTTGATTTTGGATTAGTGGTTGTGATGGATTCGAAGATGTTTTGAATGGAGGTCTTGATTGTGATTGAAGGTTAATGATGTTGGCCTCATTGGATTCTATTGATGATTAAAAGGATTATATTAAAGGTACTTTATTATGATTAATTGGCCCCTTGCACAAGTGGATTATATGGGATTGTGCAAGTAGGGCACACTTGGTGTATTGTGTTGTTGGTGGAGGGTGTGTATGCTAACACTTGCTTTACATTATAATATGGTTGATGCAAGTATTGTGTTGTTGTTGGCTGGTGAGTGTGGTGGGTTGATGCTTGACATTATGTCATGGTTGATGTAAGTATTATGTTGTTGTTATTGCTTGGTGAGTATGGTGTATATAAGAAGGGTTGTACCCTAGATTCACACACACACTCGCGTGAGAGAGAATAATAGAGAAGGAGGGGAGAGAGAAAGATGCAACTATAAGTGAAGAATTGAGGGAGATGAGAAGAAGAAGAAGTGTGAGAGAGAGAGAGAGAGAGAACCTTTGGTTAGAGAGGGAGCTCCTAGAGGAGAACTTCTCGCCAATGTCGCATAGTGCTTCGGTGCATGAGGAAGCTTAATTGGAGGCGAATTCGCAGTTGAGCTCCTCTGTGGTAGTTGGGTTGCTATGAGAACAATGAATTGAGCTTGATTTCGAATTAGATTTCTCTCTTCCTTTTCTCTATGTGAGCGTTAACTAGTTTGTGTTTTCCAAGTGTTGGGTTGTTGGGTTACTCTGAGCATCAGTTGTACTTGTTGGAGGTGAGAATAGCTAAGTTAAGAGCTTTAGCAAGGAGAATTGTCGACGATCGCTGTAGAGTGGGATTTGTTAGAGGTTTGTTGGGTTGCAAGCGTTGGACTTGAGGTACATGCTCCAACAAGGACTTTTAATTACAATTAGAGATACAATAATGTTGTAGCTTGATAAATTTTGCTATAGTAGGGATTTATGGTGCATTTAGTTGAATTCATGAGCTCTTACAGTGATTTAAAGGATTATGTGTTTCTTAGTTTTACTGTTCATAGAGAAACATGCATGGATTGTTTTAATGATATATTGAAATTTAGATATCAAATTTCGAGGGACCTCCACACTCGACAACACCTGAGCCTTAGTGCTCACAGCGACAGCAGGAGTACCATAGCTTCCCGTCCTGCCACAAGACACCTTAACTCGCGTCTTCAACCTCGATCCTGTGAACGACAGTCAAGGAGTATCCTACTTCTAAGACCTGATGAACACTCGCGTCGGTCTCTCGACCCTCCAACCTCAACAAGGAGACGTGCCTGACCACCCAAGAATGTTGTCACATTTCCTGGTCTCGACAACACGATCTCATGGTGTAACACCCGTAAATTCATTTTGTAATTATTTACATTTTAATGAATTTAGTCTTGGACAGGTGTTACTGTTTTGAGGCCCGTTTGTGTAGTTTTGTGCTTTTGGGCTTGGGCCTCGTGGATTGGCTTCTGTTTGCGTGTCCCTGTACGTGGTTGACACTATGCATTGTTGCACTGTGCGTGTAAGGCCCGGGTGTGGGTTCGTGTGGGGCTCGCGCTTGTGGGCCGATTGTTGTGGCAGGTGGTTGTGTGCGTGGTTTTGTGTAGGCAGGTGTGGGTGGTTTGGTATGCATGCGTGCTTACCTTCCACCCTGTGTGGCTTTATAAGTCAAGGTACACTCCCCATGTAGCAACCCACTCTTCCCTTCCTTCCCGCGTCGCTTCCTCCTTCCTGTCCTGAGCACGCCACCTCTCTCTCTCCGTCTTCCTCCACTCGTTCTCTCTCCCTCCACTTTCCCCCTCCTTCCTGTCTCTCTCACTCTCCCTCCCCTATTTCTCTCCTCCCCGCATCTTCCTCCTTGTTCGGTGTGCTCAAGGATCGACGAAGGCGTACAGCGGCGTGTGGTAGTGCGTGGAACTCCAGAGTGGTGTCCTTGAGGTCGTGGAGTGGCCGCGAACGCGTGGTGTCACTAGAGTTGGCCGAAGGTCGGCGTTGATAATCGGAGAGCGTTTTTCAGGTACGCACTCCAATTTAATGAGTAGAATGCATGAAAAATGGTAGAAATGCCTAGGTTGCATGTAATCTTGAAGCATTGTAAATGGAATTTATGAGAATTTATTGTGGTTTTTATGGATATTTATGATGGTAGTTGAGGTTTGGGTCGTTTTGATCCTTTGCCTTTGCGAATTTATATCTTGATGCATGGTAAATGGATTTTGGTTTTGTTTGTTGGGATTTGGAGTAGACTCTAAGGTCTATGTTTGTTTTATGTGAGATTTTTGGTGTTTGTTTTGAGGATCCGATCGAAGGTCCCACTTTGGCGATTTCGAATGTTTGAGTTTGGGTCGTTTTTTGGTTTTCGCAGAAATCGGCATACCAAACAATTTCGATATGTCATTTTTCTGTCAGTTTTGGTCCTCTAGTGAAAATTTGGTCGTCCGATTTTGGATTGTCAATCGAATCAGTGGATTTCGATCGACCAAACCATTTTTGGTATACCAATTTGGTCATGAGTGTTGACCGTTGACCTGTTTCGGTCGACTGATTACAATTGATCTTCCGATTCAGGGATTTTCAGCATACCGAACCTATTTTTCGACATGCTAAATCAGGGCCCAACTATTTTGTAAGTGTATTTCTCGTAGTTTCCTGGATTGATTTGTTTGTCCCTTTTAGATGGGATTGTGGGCCGTTAGTGGTGGTCCCATGGGATACTTGATGTGTCATTTTACTAAGGTTTTGGAAAGAATTTCCAAAGATATAAAATGATTTCAAAAGAGATGAGTTGGCAGATTTGGAAAATGATTTTTTCTAGTTTTCTGTGTGCGGGCTGAGACATTATGGGATCGTGTCATTGAGACTTGGAAATGTAACAACATTCTTGGGTGGTCGGGAGCATCTCCCTGGTAGAGGTCGGGGGCCGAGATACCTAGGGCTGAGGGACGTTGGGTCTTGGAGGTATGAGACTCCTTGACTGTCGTCTCAAGGCTAGGATTGTGGTCCGCGGGTTGAAGTGTCTTGTGGCATGATATAGAGGTATGATACTCCTGTTGTCGCTGTGAGAACTGAGGCTAGGGTGTCGTCGATGTGGAGGTATGATACTCCCTCCTGAGCACCGTGTGTGGAGGTCGCTGTGAGGAGACATACCCTGTGGTGGTCAGTGTGGGTGGGACACGTGCCCTGTAGTTGGCAGCGTCTTGAGAGATAGGGCAGCCTTCCAAGGGAGGGGTTGGCTTTGTGAGGGTTCTCCAGGTGGAGGAATCGTGGGACGGTGATCACTCCTACACAGGGTGACTTCACTGTGGTAGTGCAAACGTCGTTGGTTGCTTTTTAGTGGACTACTTGTGGCCAGAGTTTGGTTGCCTGGCGTCGGATTTCCCAACTTACTGTATGTGGTTTTGGCCATTGAGGGCCTCGTTCGTGGTTTTGGGTTGATAGAACCTTAATTATTGTTTTTGGCTGGTGTGGGCCTACTTTTATGGGATTTTAGAGAAAATGATTTACGAAATGAATTTAAAAGAAAATAATTATGGTTTCGTTTTCCCATCATTTTTCGTGGGGTGCATGTTGGGTGACTTCTGTCACTCATGCAAATTCCTCGTGTTTTTGGGTTGCAGGTGCAAGCATGTAGAGGGTTTAGCATAGTGCATATAGTCTGGAGTCTCGTAGCCGCACACATAGGTTCCGGTAGTTTGATATTTTCTGTTTAGCTTTTAATTTCCTGTAATTTAATTTGTCTTAAATTATTATAGAAAATTTGGGGTGTGACACATGATGTCTCAGTCCACACACAGAAAACCAAGAAAACCATTTTCCAAAACTAACTAACTCATCTCTTTGAAAATCATTTTCAAACCATTTTATATCTTTGGAAACATATTAAAAAACCTCAATAAAACGACACATTAATTGTCTCACAAGACCACCACTGATGGCCTACAATTCCATATCAAATGAGTAAAACAAATCAATCCCTCCAAAAGCTACCTTTTCATAAGGGCAGTTGGGGCCTGAATTGGCAGATCGTTTTGAAAACGGAATACTGAAATTCCCTATTTTGGTCGATCGAAAAGGATCGATCGTTTGAACTAGGTAAAGGTTAACACTCGAGGTATGGAATGGCATATCAAAAACTAGATCGGTGGATCGAAAATCCCTGATTTAGTAGTCCGATTTGGTTCGATCAATTGAACCTACACCTAGAGGACCAAACTGACAGAAAAATGACATACCAAAATGATTCGGTATGCCGTTTTCTGTGAAAGTAGAAAGCAACCCCCAGCCTCAAGCCCACGAAATCGTCCAAAATGGGACGAAGGGACGGACCCCCAAAATAAGCACCATAAAATCCAACTAAAACATATAATGTAGACTCTCGAGTTTACTCCACATCCAAACAATCAAAACCAAAATCCATCTATCATGCGAGGAGAAATAAATTCGCGAAGCCACAGGGGTTGAAAATGACCCAAAACCGCACAACGCCATTAATGGCCATAAATACCATCATAAATTCACAATAAACTCTAGGAATGTAAATTTACATAGATTTTATGAATTCCTATCATTTTCTACCATTTTCATGCTTTCTATAGGATGAGGGTGAGGTGTGTACTTGAGAATGCACTCCGGCGATCTACTTCGATCTTTGGCCAACTCCGGCAATCCCAAGTGTCCTTGGTCACTCCACAACCTCAGGGACACCGCACCGGAGCTCCACGCACCGCCACACGCCATCATCGACCCACGAGCACACCAAATAGAGTCAACAGGGGAGAAGGAGAATGGGGGAGAGGGAGAGGGTGAGGTGGAGAAGGGGGTGAGTGGAGGGAGAGAGAGAGAAAGAGGCGGTGGAGTTGGGGGGGGGGGGGAGGAAGAGTGGCATGCTTGGTCTAACGCCCCACATTTTCGATAATAATTTAAAACAAATTAAATTACAGAAAAATTAAAGCTAAATAGAAAATATCTAACTACTAGGAACCTGTCTGTACGACTAGGAGACTTCAGACTATATGCACTACGCTTGACCTCTACATGCCTGCACCTGCAAACCGGAAACACGAGGAAAAACGCATGAGTGACAAAAGTCACCTAGTACGCACCTCAAGAAAAACCGTGGGAAAATGAAATCAGAATTTATTTTCTTTTAAATTCTTTTCGCAAACCATTTCTCAAAAACATCACAAACCAGGCCTACACCGGCTAAAACTACAACTGTGGCTCTACTAGTTCAAAACCACAAGTAAAGGTCCTTAACGGCCAAAACCTCACACAGTGAGTCGGGAAGCCCAGCGCCAGGCAACCAAACTCTGGCCACACGCTGTCCGCGAGGAGCTACCATAGCGTTCTGCACTGCCACGGTGACAGCCACCCTGTACAGGAGCGTTTATTCGTCCAGCGATTGTCCCTCTCTGAAGAAACCTCAAAAGCCAACCCCTCCTTGGGAAGGCTGTCCTGTCTCTCAGGACGCTACTTGCTATGGAGCACGTGTCCCACCCGCACTGGCCACCATAGGGTACGTCTCCTCACGGTGTCCTTCATACGGTGCTCAAGAGGGAGTGTCATACCTCCACACCCGACGACATCCGAGCCTTAGTGCTCATGGCGAAAGTAGAAGTATCATACCTCCCCGTCATGCCACAAGACACCTCAACCCATGGATCACAACCCTAGCCTCGAGACGACAGTCAAGGAGTCTCATACCTCTAGAACCCGACGTCCCTCAACCTTGAGCATCTTGGCCCTCAACCTTGACCAGGCTGTCACGCCCGACCACCCGAGAATGTCGTCACATTCCCTAGTCCCGACAACACGGTCCCACATTGTCTCGGCCTGCATATAGAAAACCCAGAAAATCATTTTCCAAAATAGGCCAACTATCACTTTGAAATCCACTTTCCAAAACCATTTTATTTCTTTGAAAACTCTTCCAAAACCTTGGCAAAACAGCTGTAGACACCCTAATTTTGAGGTCAGGCTGCAAGCTCCTCTTGATGATGCTCTGGTTGCGACCACCAAAATCCAAACCTACTCAAGCCCAATTAGGCCCACACTAACCTACTCAGACCCAATTAAACTTGAAACCAAACAAATGCAATTAAATCCACTTAAAATCCATTTAAAAATCCTAATTAATCAAATAAAAACCCTAATTAAGTAAAATCCAATTAAAATCCTAAATCGATCCAAAAACCCTAATTAAAACATCAAACCTAATTAAAACACAAAAACCCTAAATTAAAACCATAAACCTTAATTAAACCCAAATTCCAAATTAAAAACCTAAAAAGCAAAACCCTAAATCCATAAAAATTCCAAAACAAAAATAAAACAAAAAAAACCCAAAATAATTAAAACCCAATTTAAAACCAATTAATTAAACCTTAATCATGAATTTAACATAAAGAAAAGCCCAAAACTAAACTCACAAAATCCAATTGAAAATATGAAATTAAAACCCTAAAAAAACCCTAAAAATCCCAAAATAAAAATCAAAATAAAAATCAAAACAAAAATCAAAACAAAAACCCCAAAACCCTAAGCCCGTTAAGCCCAACACTGTTCATTCAAAACTTTAGAAAATCAAAATAATTTCAGCGACCCTATTTTTCCGGCGAAAACTCCGACGAGCAATCTCGAGATATCCGGAGCAAATCTCAGCCTCCGGGATCTTTGGTCAACCACCTCCAGCTCACGCCCGATCCAACGGCGTTGATTGATTGAAGGGAGGAGGATCAACGGCGGAGAAAAGCCTCACCGGAGTATAAAGGGTCTTGCCGTCGACGAGGAAGGCGAGCTTTTCAGAAAATTTTCAAACCTTCCACTCGCAAGCTTCCAGCCTCCAAAGTCCTTCACCCTCAACAGCCAACCCACGAGAGCGTCCAATCTTATTTTCCCAAGCCACCAGCCATCTGTTTGCAAACCAGAGCCACCGAAGCAACGCCGGAAACGCCATCGCTGCCACTGAAGATCGTCGGGGAGGACATCTCGTGCATCAGGTAACTCTTCCTCCCTTCTTCTTCAATTCATAGCATGCCCCTTAGATCCCTCTAGGCCTCTGGAACGCGCCACGGCGGAGCAACGCTCCTCGTGGGCTGTCATCTCCGCTTCCGGTGGTGGGTTCACCACCACCGGTGAGGCTTGGGCTTCCCGACCTTAGGCGAGGCTCCTCAAGAGCCTCTCCTCCTCTTCTCCTCTCTCCTCTTCTTCTCTCCTCCTCCTCTGGTTTCCCTCTGTTCCAGAGAAGCCCACGCCGTCGCCATTGCTCCATCACCGACGCCGTCGATCTCCGCTTGCCGTCGAGAGCACGTCCGCGTATGCCAGCCACCCAGCACTGAGCCACCTCCTCCGGAAGCATCTCCACGTCACCACGATCATCTCCGCATTGCCATGCCTACGTTGCAGTCCTCAGAGCAATGCCCCCACCTCCGTTGTTCCCGTCGCCGGAGACGAAGATGGGAGGAACACTCCGGGCTTCCCTGGACCTTGCCGCAGCCTCCCAAAGTCCCGCCGTGCACCCCCGGAGCTTCTCCGACCTCCTCCGCATCAAGCCGCAGCCTTCAGATGCGCCTTCGTGGGAATCACCGTCGCCGGAGAAGACGCCGGCAAGGGGAGGTCGACAAGACGCTCCGACCGTTGGAAGCTCGATCGCCACCATTGGATCCTCCCCACATCTTCTCCTCATGCTTTCCTCCACCTCTGATCTCTGATCAGACGTCCGGAGAGGCTCAGATGAGTCTCCCTGGCCGTTGCCGCTGGCGATCTTCGAATCGCCGGCGGTGACAGTGAAATCTTTTTTTAATTTCCATTTTAAAATCCTTTAACTTATTTAATTGTTACATTTCAGTCCTTTTATTACAGATGGGTCCAAACATTTGCATTTAGCCCTTAGAACTTTAAAAATGAGTTTTCTTTGTGCATTTTGCATTCTGGACCTCAAGAAACATCATAATTGCACTAACTAATATAAAATCCCAATTTTTATCACAATCAGACCCTGAAATTTTGCATAAAAGTTTTTGGATTCACATCAAATCATTTTTGAACATAAAATTTACATTTTGACCCTTAGATTAATTCCAAATCCATTATTTAGGGTTTTAAATGTTTTCTTGCATATTTTGGGGCATTTTTCACTCATTGCATTTCATGTTTTGCATTTCATCATTGATTCCATTTAAAAATCATGTTTTCACGGAGATTTGATGTTTAGCCTTACATTTTGGTCACATTTTCACTTATGTGTGAATTTTGCACTTTAGACCCTGAACTTTCAGGAAATTATCCAAGTGCAACTTTTACATTCCTGTGCCACATTGACATTGGACCTATCATTTGCATGTTAGAATAGGGGTCATGAACATGTTTGTCATCCAGTTTCTCATTCCTCTCTGTGAATTTTGCATTTTGGCCCTTATGTTTGTCCTTTATTGTGTTTACATCATTTTGTTGATTTTCTCCTCCATGTTTCTTGCAAGTAACATCTTCTAGACTTTTGGCACACATTTTAGGCCATGCATTACTCCCACGCAAGCATTTATCACATCTGTCTAGGAAAATGACCAAATTTCCCCTATGCCTCCAATTCATGAGCGTGCATCTCAGTCTTTGCACTCAGTCTTGCATAGTCCATGTCTAAGTCATTCTTTAGAGTTTTTACACATTTAGGCACTTATCCATGCATTTCATATCCTTTTTCCTCACATTTGCATTTAGCAAGTCGG
>JAMKQA010052402.1:0-13067 GCA_024699735.1 Posidonia australis | reverse complement strand
TTGGAGCATTTGCATTTGACATATATTCTTTCCACTCCAAGTTTCAAGCATCTATTGACATATCTCTACACATATGCATGCGATGCCACTGCAAGCATATAACTGAAACCATCAGGGAAAAGGAAAGAACACATATAGTCATGCACACAAAACCTCAACTTTGCAAAATCAATTATTTGACTATATGAACAGTTTACAAAGCAGTTTTGAGTTAAAAAAATATTTTAAGTGAGGGTATAATTAGTCTTCTGTATGAGAGACTCATAATACAACTTGGTAGCAAAAAATCTATCGCTAGATGTGTTTGTAACAAGACAAAAACCTCTTGAAGCAAATGAAAGAGGTGTCCAGAATAGATAACGTAAGTGGCATGGTAGCAAAAATTCTTATTCTACTGAACAGCATATTGAGACAGTTCAACTTAGGGTGCGGAGGATGACATAGAAACTTATGGGCGGGAGGAGGACGCAGAAGGAGGAGGCGGCACTGCGCACGGAGGAGACCGTCGACAGGCGGGAGGAGGACGCGGCGCAGGAGGAGCACCGTCGACACCGTCGACAGGCGAGAGGAGGACGCAGCGCAGGAGGAGGTGGAAAAGACGCGAGTTTAGGTTAAGAAACAAAGGGACAGAACCTGCGTCGAGGTATTTTATATCGGAATTAGCGAGGACACTAACGAGGATATTTCCTCGCTATCTACTCGCTAACTTTAAGCGAGGACATTTCCTCGCAAGATCCCCGCTATATGTCCTCGCTAAGTCCTCGCTGCTTGTCCTCGCAAAATCTAATTTTTCTTGTAGTGACAAAGCTTGACAAGCAAGGGGGAGATCACAAGTTGTGCAAGGGTCACTCTCACCATCAAGTGCTTTAAGTTATTCTCCAGGAAGGAGAAGGAAATTGTGATTCGAGGCAACAAGCAAGGTAAATTAGTTGCTTGTAAATTTCTAGTTATTGAATAAAAGGGTTAAGTCTCAAGTGAGAAACTTGAGGAGTGGACTAAGTCGGGGTTGGCTGAACCACTATAAATTCTCTGAGTACTTGTAGTTGAATGTTTATGTGATTAATTTTTATCTTCTTAAATTTGCATATTAAAGTTAAAACTAATCAAAAATGAGAGATTCTCTATTCACCTCCCTCTAGAGAAGTCTTAGTATACTACATCATAAACAACCAACACCTTCTTGAATTTGGCCATTGATAAGTTTCTTGCTCTGATTTCAGCTTCAACAAATTTTGTTGTTTCATCCTCAGTATGAGAAAGGTTAAGAGGGAGTTGATGAGTGACTATGGAGGTTGAGGGGTTGAGGCCATCCCTAGAAGAGGAGGGAGTGGGAGTAGGAAGGATGCCAGTTGGGTTGGTAGAAGGTATTAGACTAGGGCTGATAGATCTAGTCCAGACATTTTTACCATTTCTAGAGATTTTATTGCCCTTGCCTCCTCTCCATCCTTTATTGTTTTTAAATGGTTTGCGAATAGGATTCAAACCACTGGAGCCAAAATGTACTGCAGAGGGCTTAGTGGGCCAAGAAGGGAGTGTCTTAGAAGTGGTTTCAGTAGAAGAACATATGTCCCAACTATGTCTAAATTTGATTGGATAAACGATTTTCCTAAAAGCGAAATATCTACAATCGGGGATGTCTTTTCTTGGATGAATCCTGACTCTGACTCTAGAAAACCCGAGAAATTTCACATAATCAATGGACAAATCGACTTCCAACAATTCAACAAAATCAGAAACCATATGATGAAAAATGTCTACATTCCAAAGATGGTGAGGTATTCCTTCTAGTCAGAACCAAACCCCTTCTTCTTTAAGAGTAAAAATCGCATTGGAGTTGGAAAACCAAAGAATGAAGGAGGCGGATATCATTTGGAGAGATGAACCATACATGTTAAAGGTTTCATTTCTAGCTTTCATGGAGGGAAATATCAGAAGGTATTTCCCAGGGGAAAAGGTCTGCACCTCCACTTATGAGGTGTCGGGCCAACAAGCACGTATATGTTCCTCTAGTGTCTCCTTAGTGAGGTTGGGGGAGTGTGAGGTCACTATTGCACTTCGAGAGAAAGACTGATACAAGTTACACACAACCTCACAAATGGGTAGCAGGGTTGGGTTATGAGGGGAGAGACTAGTCATAATCATACTGTGAGGGTGGGGAGTAGCAACAGAAAAATCTTGAAAGAATTTACGTAATGCTACAGAGTGAGAAGAAGATTTACATTTAAAACAAACCCGTGTAAACTTACAAAATTTTTTAACATGTCCTTTTAGCCCACATCTAAAACACCTTCCTGTTGAATGACAAAAACTTACCCAAGGGGGGCCGAACTTCTTCTTGGTTACCACCTTCCAATCACCACCCAAGTCCTCTGACGCAGAAGAAGTGCAACACGAAGCACCAAATGCATAAGAGGTGAAAAGAGGCTTAACTGGGGACGAGAGGACCGCAAATCTTGTACCAGTGAGGGGATATCTCTCACCAACAGGAGGGAAAGAGGGGGAAGAGCCGCTGGAATGATCACTTGTGTCAGAGTGTATCTTCCTGTCAATGATTTTCTCCACATTGGAAGAAAGCATACTAACGGTATGAGAATAAGTAAGTGGTTTTTTATGAGGCGAGTAGAGGGAAATGTATATTTTTAAGATCCTGAATAGATATATTACTGCACGCATTTATTATAGTAGAGGGACTGTCGAAAAAATCTTGGAAATCCCAAAGGTCCGTCGAAACGCAAGAAATACAATTTGCATCATTAAGATAGGATTTCTCTAAAAGCTTGGATTTATTATTATAAATCTCAGATATAATCGGTGGTTTATATGCTGTATAATCCCACACAGAAGACGAGGACTCTCCTGTATGACTGACATCTGTGTCAGAGCCTGGGGAACCTATCCCCAGTGAATTCCTTTGACCAGCAAGATAGACGGTGGTCCGGCGACCACCGACCGGCGTATAAACCACATTCCTTTGAACCTATCTCCCTATACGTTGGAATTATAGGGAGATATTTATAGAAGAAAATTATGGAAAGAAAAGAAAAGAGACGAGAGAAAAAAACCAATGTTCGTGAAAGACGTTGGAAGCCAACGTTCCAAATGAACGTTGGCACCATGAGGAATGTTGGAAACTAACGTCCTCAGTTTTTCAGGCCCACATGGCCTTTTCTTTTTTAAGATTTTCCAGATCGACCCAGTCCAACCTTCAGGTTGGGCCCAAACTGGGAACTAGGCCGAAACATGAGTTGAATCAGACAACTTAGGACTGACTTGACCTAATTTACATGTCTACCTATATTGGTGGATTACACTCTACTTGCTTCAAGACAGTAGTTTCATGGACTTGTCGCAAATTGGATCAAGCCAAGAGGCTTGGGCTCAAGACGTGAACATGTGTAACGCTTGTTTACATATAAATCTCTTCAAAAAGTATACATGTAAAGATTATAAGTTTACGCGACTATGTGTGTGAATATGAAATTCATGAAGGTGCATTGTAAAAACTCCTTCTAACGGTACCTTCCAAGTTTTAAAAAAAAAAACTCTAAAATATTTTAGTAGATTTGTTTCTGAATAAAAGATTTATTACTTTCTAGGTAACTTGCACTTCTTCAAAAATAAACTGACTTGATTCTCAACTTAAAAGTTTCAACTTGCTCTTCTTAAAATTTACAACCAAATATATGGACTCGTACCGTACGCCAGTCACATTAATTAGTAAGTTCAATACAATTGAAGGCACACGTGCAAGTGAAAGTCAGTTTACTTTTGGGATTACGGGGCTTAGGTACGAACAAAAAAGTACAAGGTTTCGTTCCTTTCCTATTATTATTCTCCGACATGAGAATAATAGGAATGTTGCCAAACTAATTAATATTCATTGTGTGATCATGTCCACTCTTTCTGGTACTCCTGATTGGGAACTCCAGTGTGGCAAAAGCTTCAAATCAACATTCTTAACTCCTTCCAAATTTAGACCAATCAGTAATATACAGTTCCAACTACGAACATCTGAAATTCTGATGCACTAACTATGTAGCCGTACAAATACAACATACAAACATGTTAAGCTCGTTATGTCCCCATGATATTCATCACAGCAATGGTCGTTAGTTACATTATAGACATTAATCAGTTCACACCATCAGTCGGCGGCGGCGGCGGCAGGTCCGAGTTGTCGAGCATGTCTACCGGGAAGTCGTCGAAGAAACTATCGGGTGTATCAGGGAGCGGATCACCGACCATCACCCCTGTGCCGTTGTTGCACCCTTGACCTTCTAGCCCCATGAATGGAAGCTGGAACAGGTCGTACCCCAAGGCGGCGTCGGTGTTGGAGAATGGGTCCTGAAATCCGACTAGACCTTCGAGGCCGAGGTCCATCTCGTGGCCATCCGGCAGGACGGGAAGGTCTAGAAGTGCATGTGGGAGTTGATGAGGGAAGTTGAATTGTGGGAGTTGGGTGTCCAGGAGACATGGCTTCCTGTCGAACTCTTGTTGTCGGAGAAAGGGAGTGTTGATGGTTCTTCCCACAGTGGGCATGGTGTATCGGACATGGTCGTGCAGCTGTTGTTGTATCATAACAGTGGCATCAGAATCTACTCGGTTGGGCATTTCGATGCATTCACCCGTTGAGCATCCTTCTCCTCCGCATGGATGGAAACCATTGCTTGGATCCTGAAACAACAGCAGAGGTCAGTAAGGAAGGTAGATAAAAACTGAAGAACAAGACGTATCCAACCTAACAAGGTAACGATGCTAAATTGCTAATCGTAAACATAAGTGATGCCAATATGCATGTTAGTGATATTAATACTGCTTAGACGAATATCACCTGCACAACTGGTGCAACACTCGGAACTGGAGGCTTTCCATCGTTTCTCTGTGGCTTCTTATGGTGCGCTGTCTGCAGCATTCTACCAAGTCTTTTCTGCCTGGTGCTCCAGAAGTTCTTCACATCATTGTCAGTTCTTCCTGGCAAGTACGTTGCGATTCTCGCCCATTTGTTCCCGAATCGAGCTTGCAGTTCGAGCACGACGCGCTCCTCCTCAGTGGTGAATTTACAGCCACTTTTAATATTAGAAAACAAAATTTTTTGTTAATATCTCTTCAGCACGAGATTACCAATAGATTTGCTGCTACTGGATAAATATGGAACAAATATAATGTCTAACCACTACATTTATCGATACATTAGACAAAATTTCAAATAGTTCTTCAAAATGACCAGAGTTCGTTAATCATGCTCATCAACTTGTGACTAATAATTCTCAAACCTAATAGTATGAACATAGATAATTGATTAGAGCATGGACTTGGAACATAATGACAAACTCAATAAACTAGCCCAATTATACATTTGTCCTTTCTATCAAGTCCAACATTATCAAGAAAATAATTGACAAGACATGCTTTATTCTTAATTTATAATGTCTGATGAAATAAAAACATCAGTTATTATCTAATAATTAGTAAAACTTGAACGCAGCCTATCTAGCACTTGCACTCACAGCAACGTACTACAGCACTAAGAAACAGGTAGATAGTAGAACTTCCTCTGGAGGAAGAACTTGTAGTACTACAAAAAACTGGAACTCAGCGACGGCACTGAAATTTAATAGAAAATGATGCATCTACACGAATTATACAGAGACTACAAGTTAATTTTTGTGAAACCAACAACCAAAAATAAATTCGTTAGAAGAGACCAAGCATTTTAGAATAGAAGAAGAAGAAGAAGAATGGCAGTGTTTACATAGATACGTGTAATCTGCATTTAAGAAAACCAAATGTCAGGAGTTCCATAATTTTTATGTACATGGAGGCAATTAAACCCTAATGGCAACAACAGAATGTACGATTTAGAAGAGTAAAACCAAGAAGAAGAAGTAATTGAGTACGTGTTGGATATTCATACGTTTTCAAGTCAGGTTTGAGTTTGTTGACCCATCGAAGACGACAAGACTTGCCCGATCTCGGAAGCAAGCCTTTGGCTTTAATGGAACTCCAGTCACGAGGACCATACTTCCTCACAAACTCCACCAAGACCTCATCTTCCTCGACCGTCCATGGCCCTTTCTTCAACACCAACCCTTCATCCCTACGACCTCTCCTCTCCATCTCCAATCGATTATTCCCTCTCCTGCCCGCTTGTCCCTGTTTTTTGAACATCACCAAGAGTTGTCTGCCTTGTGTTTGGGACGCAAGAGGGAAAGGGACGTGGATGTGGGAGAGAGACGTGGGTAAGAGAAAGGGTGAGCAGTGAGTGAGACGTGGGTGCCGACTGCCGAGGGGGGAACGAGAGACGTTGGGGAGACTCTGAGAGAGTGGGCACGTGAGAGGAGTGAGGGAAGATGGAGGTGGTGGTGGGGGCACAGAATTCACTATTTTTTTTTTTTTTTTTTTTTGATATCGACACAAATTATATTAATAAAAATTCTAATGATAAAAGAAATCAAGGAATCATATGTGTACAGAACTTTAAACAGAATTCACTACTTTTGAAGTTCATTCACATCAAATTCTGTTTTTCCTTTCCTTTTCTTTTTTTCGTTTTTTTTTTTTTTTTTTGCAAACTTCACATCAAATTCTGTAATCTCAGGAGAGGTTGGAAGCTTTTGTGCATTCTCAGGAGAGGTTGGAAGCTTTTGTGCATTCTGTAATTTCGTTATGTATGTTATATGTAGTCAAAGAGAAACATGATTTATTTCCACGCCTCGTACAAACAAAGCCATTGGGAAAAGTAAAATGTTTTTTTTCATTTGTTTCCTTTCCATTCCATATATAATATCTACAGGCTACAGCCCAATCAATTCCATTTCGTAGATAATGTGTCCAGCCCAATTAGTTTGATTGGGCTTACAGATCTCACATGGATATCCTACTGGGCTCCATATAATTGAACCATTTCATGTAGACGCTATTTGGACCAAAATTTGGGAACCATATGTCAAGAATGTAAGCTTTTAAATAGAGAGGATAGTTACCCATTATCCACTCTGATCAACCTTATTTTATACTGAGGAAGGATGAAAATAATTTTATCTTATTACCTATTTACCCATCATCAGTCTTATATGGTATGAATAAGGATAACCATGTATCCATCACCTGTTTACCCATCTACCCACATTATTATAATCACTTTGTTTTTTTTATTTTTGTTTCCTTCTAAATTTATGAAATGATGAAAAATATGTTATATATTTATCAAATACAGTGTTTAAATTATGAATTCTTAAGCTCTAGTAATTTATAATATATATAGTAATAAAATGTGATTTTAGTTATTCATTTAAACACTTGATACTTAAAATATTTGCTTAAACTAGATTATATACTCATTTACCCTACCTATTTTATATTATATTGCGGTGATGAGATGGATAAGAATAGAATCATAAGAGAAGTAGGTTTATATCCATTCCACTACTTGACTAAATTTAAAAGATAGATGTATGAATAAGACTATATTCATCTCATTTATTGGCCTAGAAGAATGTGAATTTATCAATATTTCTTTCATACTATTTAAAATGATGTAGTGATTATGGTGGCAACCACCACTCTAAAAACTCAAGCTCAAGATGACCTAAATCTATTTTCTCCAACAAGTAAACACATTTTTCCCATGTTTTTGGATACAAACTTCTAATCTCTTATGTAACCACAAAGAAACTTTATCACTTGGTCAAGTGATTATAAATAGTTACTTTTGTTCTTTGACTTTGCAGTTGAAGAGATCTAGATCAGCATTTCCCTAATAAACACATCAAAATCATCTTAACAACGATTCGATCAATATTTTCAAGTGAGGGGTTTATCTACCATATCTTCTGACTTCTTGTACGACTTTCAACTAATCAAGATCTAATTTTTTTTTGTCTTAATCAATGTTTATAAACTATCTTTTACATACATTTGTCATTTATACTCTCCAGAAAGTGTTGTCCAATTTATTTTTCATTTTGATTTTCAAAATCTACCACTTATCATCAGTCTTGGTTAGTGAAATCACAATAAACATGTAGTTCCGAGTATGTTATACTTATTCGAGGACATTTTGGTCTCCTTATATAATCTTGGCATGCAAATGCATCGATGATGGATGTATGTGAAGATGTTAGCCTGTGAGATATTATTATTCTCTTCATTTAAGTGTTGTAAGAAAGGGCATCGGTTTGCTAAGTTTTTCTTGATTTATTCTTATTGTATAAATTTGGTTGATGTATAGTTCACTGATGAATTGTGTATTGGAGTCTGACAATTATTCTAGTGCTAATGGTAGCGTGGGAATTAGGAGAGGAAGAATTTGTTTACATTCCATGGATGTAGCTAGGACTTTCTCAATACAAGTTCCGATCATTGGAGAAACTAATCCAACAACAATTTCCAAAATTTGACCTCAAACAATGTATCAAGTTAAAAAAAAAATGGAAAAGTGAGAGACAAAACCTAATCAATCAAACATTTGAGAATGGACAGAAGGTAACCAACTAATCATGAATGATTAATTCAATCGGATCCCACCGCACAACGAAGAAGTCGACCCGATTGATGTCACTCCCAGGTCGGGCCATGATATTTTTCCCATCATAAATGGACCTTGATTGTGATCAACCACGTGGCACAAGGCAACTGATGAGGTGGCTTCAAAACGACAATGGATTCTAATATCATGTTCAGAAAGGACATCAAATTTATCCTTTTTCCAGGATCACAAAGATAATTTCCAGTTGTAACTTGACGCAAATTAACATTTACCAAAGCATCAGGCATCCTTTCTACAAGGTATATGCTCTCGGCGGCCATGACAGAAAGAGACGGACAACTACGTAGGCATGGAAATTCCCAAATACTTATGTAGATGTGGATAATGATTGACACATACGACCATCAATGAAGTTCTCTTGATATCGATGCGATAATAACAATCTCCAGATACGTTGGACGATGTGTTACCCAGTGATATAAGTATCAAAACAAAATTAAAAGCTACACCATACATACATATACGCTGCTGTATGCATTAGATTGCTGTAAAAAAAAAAAATAATAATAATAATAGTACCTGAGTCCATCGTCCACTTAATCTGGCATGGGATTCGTGACTATAACTCATTATGACCTGCTTTAAGCAATGACTTATTTTCATATAATCAAGGAAAAAACTAAAATCATAAGATACTGTTCATGATTATATAATCTCCTGTCAACGTACTTCTTGCTTAACTTTGTGGGATCATACAGACATAGAAGTCATCGTAATCTCGCAACACACTCATTAATATTTAAAATAATCAAACCACCAAGAAATAAAGATACTCTTATTTCTCTATACGTCCACTTGACCACCCATTCTGATATCATTTGTGTTTGCTCATGACTCAAGCATAAGGTGAGAGCACTTCTGATAATCTCTTACCGCAATATAGACTTGAGTCGGTGGAATCATAAATCACTCATATTGATTCATTACTAGAATCCTGCGATAATGTTACAATTTTTCGAATGAAATTGAAGGAACTTAAGGACGAACATCATCTTCTTCTACAAGAACAGGAAGCCTATTGGAAACAAAAATCCAGAATTCAATGGCTTAAAGAAAGGGATCTCAATACAAAATTCTTCCACAAAATGGTAAAATATAGAAGAAGAGTGAATGTTGTCTTCTCTCTACTTATTAATGGTATTCAGGAATACTCCTCCTCTTTAATTTGCAAAAAAATAGAAAATCACTTTATCAAGCAATTCAACAAGGAAAAGAAAACAATACCCTATTTTGACTGGAACATTCTTATGCCAATCAAAATTACTAATCCAAATATGTTGGAAATCCCCTTTTCCATGGAAGAAATTCAAATGAGTGTCACATCTTTGCTTGGGGAAAAAGCCCCTAGACCTGATGGCTTCCCATTGTGCTTCTTTCAACACTTCTGGGACATCATGAAAATTGACATAGTAGAAATCTTTAATGGCTTTCATGCTTCCAATGATTAAGAATACTTGGTTCACATTAATCAGACTTTCATTTCTCTTATCCCTAAAAAAAGAAGGTGCCAAGGAGATAAAAGATTTTAGGCCTATCAGTTTGGTAAATAGTCTTTATAAAATTATATCAAAGACTTTAGCTACAAGACTCACCCCTATTATTAACAATATTATTGATAATTCACAATGTGCCTTTCTTGCTGGGAGGTACATTGGTGATTGTTTACTAGTTGCTCAGGAAACCTTGCATTATATGAAAATAAATGCTATATCAGGCCTCGTTCTGAAACTAGACTTTGAAAAGACTTTTGACAATGTCAACTGGGACTTTCTAATGGAAACAATTAAAGGCTTAGGCTGTGGAAACAAATGGAACACTTGGATCAAGATGTGTATTACATATGCTAAGTTCTCTGTCTTAGTGAATGGCTCCCCTAAGGGATACTTCCAAGCTTCTAACAGGCTAAGACAAGGTGACTCACTCTCTCCATTTCTCTTTATTATAGTCACACATGTGTTGAACAAGATGCTATCATTAGCAATTGATAATAATCTAATATCAGGAATCCAATTACCCAATGGTGGTCCCAATATTTTGAGCATTCAATATGCAGATGACACCATTCTTTTTTTGACTGCAAAAGAGGAAAATCTAATAAACATCAAGAGAATACTCTGTTGTTTTCAAACTTGTTCAGGTTTGAAAATCAATTTTCATAAATCATCGATTACTGGTATAGGAGTTTCTGAGGGCTTTGTTAATAGAGCCTCTCAAATCATGGGGTGTAGCATTGAGAATCTCCCTATTAAATACCTGGGTTTATCTTTGCATTACAGAAAATCAACTTATCAAGATTGGTCTCCGATAATTGACCAAATTACAAAAAAACTATCACAATGGAAGGCTAAATATCTGTCTTTAGGAGGGCGCCTTACATTGGTTAATGCTGTATTATCTACCATTCCTACCTATTTCCTTTCTGTTCTACATATGCCTGCAAAGGTAGAGAAGACTATTGATAAAATTAGAAGAAGATTCCTTTGGAACTCCTTATCCTCGACTTTTGTTCGCCATTTAGTTAAATGGTCAACACTTTGTAGATCAAAAGAACAAAAAGGTTGGGGAATCATCAACTTGAAAAATTTTAGTTTGGCATTTAAATGTAAACTACTTTGGCAACTCCTATCTAACTCATTCTCAATGAAATGGAAAGAGGTTGTTAGAGCAAAATATTTTGTTAGGAATGGACCTGGTGCCATACTAAATAATTCTAATGGCAGATCCTCGCCCCTATGGTTAGAGCTAAAAAATTGTTTTGATATTATAAATGGATTTACTGATTTTGAGGTCAATAATGGCAGAAATACTATCTTCTGGGAAAATCGATGGTGGAAGGGTGAAAAATTAAAAGATTGTCTACCTAATATATATCATATGTCAAAATTCAAGCAAGCTACTGTCACCAAAATCTTACAGATATTATCAGGAGACCCCGATAGACTATTCTTAAATCCCTTAACTCCTGATGTTGCTGGAAATTTACATGCTCAAATAGATATCCTGTTAGAAATTTTCAACACCACTAGAATATCAGTAGAGGAAGATATACTATTATGGAAACCCACCAACAAAGAATTCACTGTTAAATCCTGCTATGACATGTTAAATGATGGTGGACACAGATTTAAATACATGCATGAAATCTAGGATTGTTGGGTGCCTTTGAAAATTAAACTCTTTGCATGGTTAGTTCTTTCTAATAAAATTCTGACTAAGAATAATTTACTGATAAGAGGTTGGAATGACACAGATTGTTGCTCTTTTTGCAATAATAGTAGTGAATCTGTCTTGCATCCTTTTCCGTTCTGTCCATTTACACAAAAAATTTGGAAGGCTTTCACTAATGGATGCACTTACCCTGTTATATTTTCAATTGTGAATTTATTAGTATTCCCTCCTGTGCTGCATTTTAAAACATCTTTAAAAGGATCTCTCACTTTTGTTCAAATTTTTCTATGGTCCATTTGGAAGGAAAGGAATAATAGAACATTCAGGGGCACTCTCAAAAACCCTAGTATGATAATAAATGATATCATTTCCATGTTTCACTGTTTGGTAGCATCTCTGGGTACAGGCTTTGAAAGAAACGATACTCTGCAATCTTTATCCTCATTCCAGCAGAAGAGGGAGTTGGAGCAAATACCAATGGCTCCTGATATCCCACAAGGATCGGACTACAATGCCTCCACACCCGTCTTAATGGAGGACAATCCTTCGATTTGATTAACTGTTTGTTAATCGTGAAATTCAGAAGTGAACTTTGAGCTTTATTTTTGATCAATTCTGTGGCATACAGTTTGAAATTTTGGTTGTGTAATATTGACTTGGATAATCTGTGTAATACTGAACTTTTATCTTAATAATATACTACTACCGTTAACAAAAAAAAATGACACTGTAGACACCCTAATTTTGAGCTCATTTGGCAGCAGGCTCCTCTGGTTAACGCTATGGTCGCGACCACCAAAACCCTAGCTCACACAAGCCCAATTAACTTCACACTAGTCCACATAACCCAATAAAACACTAAAACCCATTAAAATTCACTGAAAAACAAATAAAACTCTTAATCTAGCTAAAATCCACCTTAAATTCCAAAAAACCCTAATAAGAACCCTAATAAAACAAAATCCAAATAAATCCACTTAAAAATCCAACCATAAATCTAAATCCACTTAATCTAACTAAAATCCACTTAAATCAACTTAAAATTCAATAAAACCCTAATTAATAAATTTTTAAACCCTACTCAATTGAAAAGAAATTAAAATTCATTAAATAAGACAAAAACTCTAATTTAAGCTTAATTCAAATTAAATCACTTAAAAATCCAAATAAATAAGGAAAAACCCCAATTAAAATGAAAATCCATTGAAAACCTTAATTAATAAAAATTTAAAACCTTAATTAATCCAAAAACCCTAATTAAACCCAAAAAACCCAAATAAAGAGGAAAATCCCAATTAATCAATAAATAAACCTTAATTAACCCAAAATCCCTAAATAAACCCTAATTAAA
>JAMKQA010052400.1:0-10575 GCA_024699735.1 Posidonia australis | reverse complement strand
TTTATCCTTATTTAGCAAGCCGACATCCCATGCCTTTCATCCATGGTTTCTTCCTCCACTCTACCTTCAGAATTTCTCATCCTTTATCCGATTTGACTAGTTTTTTATCCTACATCTCATGTTTTTGACTTGATTTGGATTTCATCACCTCAGGGCGTACAGTGACAGGCCTGAGGGCCGACATTTGTCCCTACCACAGATTATTTTACCCTTTTTTGATTTTCACGATTTTCTCATGATTTCATACACTGTTTTGCACGTTCGTTTCGTCATGTCACATCCATACACATTAGCATGATTAGAGCATGATCCAGGTTTAGCAAACATTCATCAAACCTTTAGCAAGCATTTGGACTAGAATGATCGAGTTTCTCGGGCGTACGAGGGTGCCTATCACCTTCCTCGTGCGTAATAGGAATCCTTACCCATCCTCTGGTTAGCAGACATCCAGCCTTCCCATTTGCATCCCATGCATTCATCCTTTTGTGGTTTTCCTCGTCTTTCCCTTAAAAGACTAGGTGGCAACTCCTTCCCTTTTGTTTTCTTTTTCTTTTTCTTTTATCCTATCCTTGCGCGTTCGCCATCCTGGCATGGCTGTGGTCGTCTCCTCCCCAACCCCTTTTCCGGGTCAGGCATGGTCACAGGGTGTAACACCTGAAAATCCATTTAATTGTAAATATACTTTTTAATGAATTTTATAATGTGCGGGAATTACTGGTACAAGGCCATTTTGGTAATTTTGTGGTTTGTGCTTGGGTCTCATTTTTTGGCCTGTTCTATGCCTTGTCCTTTAGTGGAGGCACTATGCTTATGCTCCTATGTGTGTGGACGTGTAGGTGTGTGGAGTTGTTGGCCTCGTGCTTGGAGGCTAGTTGTTGGGTTGGGGATGTGCAGGTGCATGTGTATCTAACCCTTCTTGTGCGTATAATAGGAGGTGGATGGGTCAAAGTTTCTACAGCACTCTTCCATCCCTTTCCCTTCTTGCTGTCTTCCCGTTCTTTTGTCTTTCCTACCCCACTTGCACGCACTACCTTATTACTCCTCCTTTTCCTTTCCCCCACTTCCTCCCTCACCTTCCCCCTCCTTCTCCTTCTTTCCCTCCTTCCTTCCTCCGACCCTGTTCTCCCCTCCTTCCTTTTCTTCCATCCTGGTGCGAGTGAGAGAGAGAGAGACAAGGACACATATATAGAGAGAGAGACAGAGAGAGAGAGGAGGTGGTGTTGTGGTTCTCGTGTTGGCTAGAGGACTCTAGACATCTTCCTTGGCATCGAGTGAGCTCAAGGAGTGACCGATGACGTTGGGAGGTCGCGGTGGTTGCCGGAGATTGTGTGGTTGGCCAGAGGATAGCCGGTGGTCGTCGTGAGGTACCCACCTCACACTCTCTTGTTGAATGCATGAAAAATGTAGTAAATGCCTAGGAATGCATGAAACCTAGGAAAATTTACGTTTATTTAATTTATTTGGTTGGTGTGTTTGGGTCATTTTTGACCCCTCTTGCTTAGTGATTTTATATCTTGAACTATGATACATGGATTGTGGTTTTGTTTATGTGGATTTGGAGTAGACTCATGCATCTATGTCTTGTGTTTTATTCATGATTTGTGGTTTTTCCTAGTAGGTCTGCCCTTGGTCCCAAGTTGGGTGGTGAGTCAGATGTGAGCTTGGGCGATTTTTTCATAATTTGTAGAATTTAGTACGCCATTTTTGAACAGTATGCCATTTTTGCTTTAGAATTGTCCCCTTGGTCCCTATTTCGGTCTACTAAATTTGTTCGATTTGCCATTCTAGGTCCTTTTTATTGCTTTAGGGATTTTTGGATGACTGTTTTGAATTTTGGTCTGCTGTTTCTGGTGTCTTGAGCCCAATTTGGTCGACTAGTCCAATTTGGTACTGTAGATATTCTATTTTTTCATTTCTTAGAGTTCACCTAGGATAAGAATCCTTGAGGCGCCCCAGATCACATGGCTAAGGAGTTCTAACCTTCTTCCTCATTTTCCCATGGAAATTCTATGTTTTTTAGGTTTTTAATGCATCTCTATGGATTAAGTTAAAAGACAGGGTGTAAATTGCAAATAGACTAGAAAGTTGCCACTTTGAGAGGCGACGTGACTAGTTGCCACCTTGAGTGGTGACAAATCATTACCACCTTTAAAGACAACAAGACTAGTTGCCACATTTAGGCGAAAGACTAATTTCCACGTTAATAAGTTACGAGTCTCACCGTTGCATGTAAAGGCAACTAGAATCTTGGAGTTCTCTCTCCAGATAATTTGTTATCCTGGGCTTTAATATAATATTTGGGATATTGTGACCATACCGGTGGAACCCTGCACGACTCTCCTCTACCAAGTGTGTGGAAGCACTCGAGGAGTCCCGATACGGTCACGGCGAAGATGGTGAATGCGGAGAAGAAGACTAGTCTCGGAAACACTAGGGAAAGATAAGAAAGGATAAGGAAAGGAGTCGCCAGAGAAAGGGTAAGGATTCTGGTTACGCATGGGGAAGGGGTTAGGCACCCTATGCGCCCGATAAACTCGATCTTTCTAGGATTCTTACTTGCCAATGGTCCAATGGATGTGTGCTTGCCTATTCTAAATGCTCATGCTAATGATGACTGGAGAAAACACTCCAAATCAAAGAAAAGAAACGAAATAAAGGGAAAAAGTTAATCCAAGGGTCAAATGTAGGCATTGAGAATGCCACTTTACTGTACACACGTGGGTGATGAGGAAAATCGTGAAATCGAGAAACACTCGAAAAGCGTCTCACAAATCAGTGACAATTGGGATAAATCCGAGAAAATCAAATTAAGGAAAATAATCCTCGTTTCGGGACAATGTCGTCTTTGTTAAGCCTTTTAATGTAAGCTCTCGGGCGATGGAAAGCCACATCAAATCTAAAAACGCGAAAATCAGGAAAAATCTGAGAGACGATGAAACATCGAGCTTGAAACAAGCAAGAAATGCGTGCGCAATGTAAGGAAGAAAATGCCAGAAAACTTGTATGAAAAGATGCGGCAAAATATGCAAAATGCCAACGAGAGTGTAATAATGTGAATTCCAGGGGCCTTTGTGCAAAAAAACCAAATTTTGAATGAAAACAAAAATTTGGAAGCCAAATCACCAAAACTACTTAGAAAAGCACTTTTCATGCAATTTTGGAGAAATCTAGGGTCGAATGTGTAAATATGTGCATTTTTGGTCAAATTGAAGGTTTCCAAGGGTTAAAATGCAAATATACCACTAAAACCTGCATTTAATGCAATTCAGTGAAAATTCAAGGTAAAATATGCAAGAAAAAGGATCCATGAAAGTTTTAGGGGCAATTCAGTAAATTTACCCTAGAAAACACGCATTCAGTGTGAAATCTGTAAAGTGCAGGGGCCAAAATGCAATTTATCCAAAGAAAGATGCATTCATAAATTTTTCAGAAAAGTTCAGGGGTTAAAATGCAATTTATAACCAGAAAAATATGCATTCAGAATGATTTCAGAGAAGTTCAGGTGCTAAAATGCAAATTAACCAAAGAAAATATGCATTCTGGAGAGTTTCAGTAGAGTCTAGGGGTTTTAATGCAATTTAACTAGCAAAATATGCATTCAGAAAGGTTTAAGAAGAGTTTAGGGTCCTTTATGCAAAAATATTGGATTAAAATGCATGAAAAGAAACTCTGGGGGTTTGTGTTAAATTTTGAAACCTGGAAAACATTATTTTTAATACTCAGGGGGCATAATGCAATATTTTCAGTTAAAACTTTATTCAAATGAATTAAGATAAATGATCAAGGACCTAAATGTAAGAAAAAGACCTGAATGTAATAAAGAAAAGGACCGAAATGTAACAGATCAGAAGTTACAGATGTTTTATTAAAATAAAACAATTTTTTAATTTTTTAAAAGAAAAGAAAGATCGACGGTCGCCGGCGACGGAGCTCCGCCTCCGGTGACCATCGGAGGGACAGTTGGAGGCTCTCCCGTGGTCTGATCTAAGATCAGACCCCATGGGGGAAGCAAGAAGAAGAGGTGAGAAAGAAATCTAACGGCTCTGATGGAGGATTGGACGGTTGGTTCCTTTCCCCTACCTTGCTCATCGTCGTTGCTGTTCCGGCGGCACACTCAAGAAGACTGGGGCTACTAGAGGCGGTGGCGTGATGGTCTGGGACCTCTGGAAGGCTTAGGAGGAGAAGTGGAAGACGTCAGAGGGAATGGATAAGAGGAGAGACACGTAGGTGCTTTTCTCGATTGATCTCGCCGCCGACACTGCAAACTCCGACGAGCTTGGCTGGGGAGGCTACCCTGGGCTCGAAATGGAACTCTTGCCACTCTGGAACGCTGAGAAAACACTAAGGATCGTTCCTCAAGGGCCAAGGAGGCACTGCGATGCGTGAGGCGTGCTATTGCGTTTCACTGTGCATCGTCTTCCCTAGAGATAGTGACGGAACGGCTTCGACAACGTGCGGCTTTTGGAGGTTGAATAAAGGCTCGAAACAGTGCTCCAGGGGTCAGAGAAGCAGGAGGAAGACCAAGGGAGGAAGAACTAGTGCTCTGGGGCTTCAATCGACCAGTGGATTCATGCCCCCACCTAGGCCACCGAAAAATCACTCTAGCGAGGCCTGTGAGCTCAATTCCGACCAGAGGAGACCTTTGGATCTACTGGAATCGATCAAGGAAGATAGAGGGAGACCTAGGAAGCTAAAAATGAAAATCAAATGAGGCTAGTGGAGGGCATACCTGGTCTGGCATCATGATTGGCCTTTGTAGCTTGCTGGAGGTGGCCGGAATCCCTTGGTTCTCACCTCCACGAACTCCTCTCTTTGCTTGGAACTCTCTCGCGAACTCCCCCTCTTTCTCAATCCACCATCATCCTCTATTTATAGCCAAGGAAGACCACTAGCTCTTAACCAACCCATAACAACCCACCACCTAAATCCATAACAACCCACTACCTTAACAAACCACCTAAACAACTTATTAACAACCTAAGGAACTTAACCACCTCATAACCAACTAACAACCTTCTAACTAATTCACTAACAAACTCTAACAACCCTATAACAAACTTAATGATGTTTGAGAAAGTGGGCTTTCGTAGGCCTTCATGGGCCTTGGTGGGATTAATGGGTTTTGGTGGGCCTTCATGGGCTTGCTAGGGTTTGGTTGAATTAAATGGGCCTTGGATGAATTAAATGGGCCTTGGTGGGATTAAATGGGCTTTGGTGGGCCTTCGTGGGCCTTGGTGGGATTAATGGGCTTTGGTGGGCCTTCATGGGCTTGCTGGGCTTTGGTTGAATTAAATGTGCCTTGGATAAATTAAATCAGCTCCTAAAAGACATGAATGGTTATCACACTTGTCGAGAAAAGCGCTGGAGAAGACTCATGGTGCTTACCGACCGAGAAGTAACTGGTCACGGAAGTCATCCGAGTAGTTCGGGCTACTAGCCTAGAAGGAGGGAAGGAATAAAGAGAGTGGGGAATCCATCGGGCATCACAAGGATTACCCAGGTAGATCGGGATACCAGCCCAAAGGAAGGAGGAGGACAGTTTGCTTTGGTTCCATCCCTTCGGAGTGGAGTCCAAAGCAAAAGGAAGTGGCACCAGGATTCGTCTGGATAGAATGAACCTTGGATGGGAAAATCAAAGGCGAAAGGAAGTAGCACCAGGATTTGTTCCAATAGAGCAAACCTTGGATGGGAAAATCAAAGGCGAAACAAGTGGCACCAGGATTCGTCTGACTAGAGTGAGCCTTGGATGGGAAAATCAAAGGCAAAATGGGGTGGCACCAGGATTTTTTCTGAATAGAGCGATCCTTGGATGGGAAAATCAAAGGTGAAAAGAGGTGGCACCAGGATTTGTCCGATTAGAATGAACTTTGGATGGGAAAATCAAAGGCGAAAGGGGTGGCACCTGGATTCATTCCAATAGAGCGAACCTTGGATGGGAAAATCAAAGGCGAAAGGAGTGGCACCAGGATTCGTCCGAATAGAGCGAACCTTGGATGGGAAAATCAAAGGCGAAAGGGGTGGCACCAGGATTCGTCCGAATGGACTGAACCTTGGATGGGAAAATTCAAAGGTGAAAGGGGTGGCACTAGGATTTGTTTGAATAGACCAAACCTTGGATGGGAAAATCAAAGGCGAAAGGAGTGGCACTAGGATTCTTCCGAATAAAGCGAACCCTAGATGGGAAAATCAAAGGCGAAAGGAGTGGCACCAGGATTCACCCAAATAGAACGAACCATGGATGAGAAAATCAAAGGCGAAAGGGGTGGCACCACGATTCGTCCGAATAGAACAAACCTTGGATAGGAAAATCAAAGGCCTCGAATCCGTTCGTTAGGATCAGGATTCACAGGCGAAAAGGGAATTCCACCCTACCTGGTATAGAAGTTGTGAATATTTCATTTGTCCAGGTCGGGGCAACAACACAGGATTCTCGACTATTATTTGGGTGGTCCCCAGTGCCAAGCCGACATACCAAAGTAAGTAGAATCCTGCACCAGTCATGCGCGTGTTGTCGCGATGGCCATTTCTGTTCCGCATCAACCATAAGCAACCAAACAAGCTGGCCAGAAACGTTCTGAAGAATTTTATTACCCGAGTCAATGAAGTGATTACATGTATTTCAATTTGCAAAGAACCAGTAACATGACATGAATGTTAAGAATCTATGTCATCTCTGGATCTCTTTGAGCTTGAGGCTTTGGCAAAGAGCGTACTGCTTGAGGCGACGCTACAGATTGGCCAGGTACTTCGACTTCGACTTCATAATCTGCTGTGCAACTCTTCCCCTCTATGATTGTAAGATTCGTCTATCGTACAAAGCCACCGAGCAGGCGAGATAGCTCCTTAGTCATAGTGTAGGAGCCTAGGGGGTATTCTTGGAACTGCGTTGGCATTTGCCCCAGAACAAAAGAATCCTGCTGGTAACCGAACTGTCGCATCACACGGATTGGGTGGTATTCCACTCCACCAGTCAACCCTGGCAGGATGCTAAGCTGCATGTCGACTGTGTTGAAGAAAGCCTCAAAGTTATGAGAAGCCGAAGGGATAATGTGCCAGATGATTTTCAGTTCTATCAAGCTTTCTAAACGCTCGTACTCCTTCTAAACTGAGGTGAGCGTGCACGCATGGCCACTTTGATAGTAGGATTCGAAGGCTGATCGTTGCGGGCATAAGACTTCTACACCCAGATGTGCAGCCAACCATACCTGTACAAAAGATCCACAACCATAAAAGTGCCGGCAGTGCCGCAGTGATCAGTCCAGAGCCCGATAAGTTTCTGCCAAGATGACTGGCGCTAGATCTATTTGTTGGGTAACAACTGCCAAAGCGATCTCTACAACTTCAATGTTTACAACCATCCGGCCATGGCTGAAAATCAATTCTCCCAACAAGTGGACAACAAAGTCTTTCAACCAAAGCTCGTCACCTAGGGGGAGCGCATTCCGGGTACTTTGTCAAAGTGGGCTAGCTGCATCATAGGAGAATGTTTGTTTGTACAAATGAGTTGACAACCACAATCACTAGTTGATAGGCCAGTTAGCTCACTCAAGACTGAAGAATACCCGTCGCGCCGCATAAAGACGGTGGGTCCAGGAACTTCTGTAGACAACATATTTTGTGGACATCTTCTAAGGTTGGAGTCAGTTCGATTCTCCCAAAGTAGAAAACATGATGAGCTAGTTTCCAGAATCGGGCTGCTGCACACAGAAAATATCAGGAAACCCCCACCTTTGCGATATCCAAAAGCTTTGAAGAGATTCCCCACATCTGCAGTTTGTCGCGATCACTTTAAGTCAACTGTTTGATCCATGCCTGGAGAACATCTAAGCAATATGTAGGCACCACCATCATAGGGAAACCCATGATCTATAAAGCACTTCAGCTTTTCTTGACCCGAGACTCCTTAGAAAGGGGGTAAACGATCTCCTGCAGGAAATGCTCAAAACATTGTTTCAGAAAAGGATTTCAATTTTGCTTCGTTCAACAACACTTAGCAAAATCAAAGCAGACAGACAAAAGATACAGTGCAATGGTATTGTAAGAAGTAGAGAGACGGCCTAAAGCTGTAAACTACAACTGACTGAACAAGGAGTTGTTGAACAGACTAAATCTTGTGCACAACCCTGTGGGGAGGTCCTGGTTTCAATTAGTTTTGACTAAGTACCCAAGTAGTGAGATGTGGCCATCAAACTTGGAAGATCAGGATTATCTGATGATTGTGCCCCCTAGAAGATTACCAGGGTCCTAGACCAACAAAGCAGTTGACATGCCCCTGGTCAAGTGTTGGCTCAAAGCGTCTAACCATAGGACAGTTGACGTGCCCCTGGCATGACATGGACAACTCTTGACCAAACAGAGCAGCTTACATGCCCCTGGTCGAGTACTGGCTCAGTTTGTCTAACCATAGGATAGCTGATATGCCCCTGGTTTGACATAAATGGTCCTAACCGAACTGCAACCTCTCCCTTCTATGACTGGGAGATCTTTTGAGCATATGGAGCGACTGAGCAGGCGAGATAGTTCCCTAGTCTGTGTGTACGTGCTCAGAGGGTATTCTTTGAATCGTGCTGGCATCTACCCCTGAGCTAGAGAATCCTACTGGTAACCGAACTGCCGCATCACACGGACTGGATGATATTCCACTCCACCAGTCAATCCCGACAGGACAATGAGCCGCATGTCTGTTGTATTGAAGAATGCTTCAAAATCACATGAAGCTGATGGAATAACGCGCCATGTGACCTTCTGTTCCGTTAGGCTTTGATGTCACTCGTACTCCTTCTGGAGTGAGGTGAGAGTGCGCGCATGGCCTCTTTGGCAATAGGATTCAAAGGCGGCTCGCTGTGGGCGCAGGACTGTTACACCCAGATGTGCAGCCATCCACACTTGCACAAAAGCTCCACAGCCATAGAAATGCCGACAGTGCCGCAACAAATGGTCTAGCGCCCGGTAGGTTTCCGCCAGGAGGACTGGAGCTAGATCTATTTGTTGGGTGACAACTGCAAAGGCAATTTCAGCAACTTCGATGCTTACAACCATCTGACCATGGCTGAAGATCAACTCTCCCAGTAAGCGAACAACAAAGCCTTTTAGCCACAGCTCGTCACCTAGGGAGGCACGCATACCGGCCACGTTGTCAAAGTAAGCCAATTTCAACATAGGAGATAGTCTGTCAGTACAAATGAGTTGGTGCCCACATTCACTGGTTGGTAGGCCCGTAAGCTCGTTCAACACTGAAGAATACCCGTCACGTCGCAAGAACACTGTAGGTCCTAGGAATCTCTGTAGGCCACAGATTCTGTGCACCTCTTCTAGAGTAGGGGTCAGCTCGATTCCCCCAAAGCGAAACACGTGATGATCCGGCTTCCAGAATCGGGCAGCCGCACACAAAAAGTATCGGGAAACCTCCACTTTTGCGATGTCCAGAAGCTTCGTAGAGATTCCCCAAATCCGCAGCTTGTCGCGGTCACTTTCATTTAACTGTTTGATCCAAGCCTGGAGAACATCTGAGCACTGTGTCAATACAACCATTGTAGGATACCCCATGATCTGCAAGATACCTTAGCTTTGCTTGGCTTGAGACTCTTTAGAAGTAGTCAACGATCTCATGTAGATCATGTTCAAAACATTATTCTTTAGAAACAGATTTTCACTTTGTCTCGTTCAACAACACTTAGCAGAACTAAAGCAGAGAGATAAAAGCTGAAATGGTATTGAAAGAATTAGAGAAACTGGCTCAGCACTGAAGACTGCAGCTAACTGAACATGGAATTGCTGAACGGACCAAATCTTGTGCACAATCTCGAGGGGAGGTCCTAGTTACCAACTAGTTTTAACCAGGCACCCAGGTAGTGAAACAGGAATAGTAAATCTGGAGAGCTGGAGAGCTGGAATTGTTTGACTGCGCCCTTCCACCGATCATTGAGGATTTTCGACCCATAGAGCAGCTGACATGCTCCTAGTCGAGCAATTGGCTCACAGTGTGCGACCATAGGACACTGACATGCCCCTGGTTGACAAAAATGACTCTTAACCAATCAGAGCAGCTTACATGCACCTGGTCAAGTACTGGCTCAGTGTGACCAACCATAGGACAGCTAACATGCCCCTGGTTGACACAAATGGTCCCAAACCAACCAGAGCAGCTTACATGCCCCTGGTTTAGGCGATGTCCTCTTGATTTTCTTGAATTGAAAGACGTTGTCATATTCAAGACAAGAGAACCAAGTGGCACCCTGCAACATTAATAAGGATATTTGTTTGTAGGAAGAAATGTATGCATGTCTGTAGACACCCCATTTTTGAGCTTATTTGGCAGCAGGCTCCTTCGGTTTATGCTCTGGTCGTGACCACCAAAACCCTAGTCTACGTAGGTCCCAATCAGACTCACACTAGCCCACATGACTCAATAAAACACTAAAACCCATTAAAATTCACTGAAAAACAAATAAAACACTTAATCCAGCTAAAATCCAACCATAAATCCTAATCCACTTAATCCAGCTAAAATCCACTTAAATCAACTTAAAATTCAATAAAACCCTAATTAATCAAATTTTTAAACCCTAATCAAGT
>JAMKQA010052398.1:0-11478 GCA_024699735.1 Posidonia australis | reverse complement strand
TGAGCTATGTTTTATTGGGTTTACTTGTTCCATGTTTGTATCCTTTGCATTTTGCATGTGTTCTTGCCATGAACCCATTTAGTCATCTTGTTTTAATGATAATAAGATAGCTTTGATCAGATGCATCCTATCATGTTTTTAACTCTTAACACTCGCATGAATCAACCTGCATTAGCATAAGTCACCCATCTTTATTCTGGGTCAGGTTCTGGATCAGATTGCAGTCTGATCCAGATTTTCTGGGGAGCACCTATATGGCGCAACAGAGTGGCGCACCTCTCCAGAGCACCACTCTGGCGCCTCATTCAGGAGCACTAGACTGGTCAGAGAGTAAAACATTCACTTTTGCATATCTGCTTGCATGGTTTTCTGAATGATTTTGAGCCTAATTCTTTTATTGCTTGTTCTTTGATATTCCATGGTTTTGCATGCATGTTTTTGGTTTAAAGCAAGATTATTTCCTAGTTGTTTTCCCCCTTTGGATAATCAGTCCTTAGTCAGAATCTAGTAGGCTAGTTGCACCTTACTCCAACATTGAGAACCTTGTGCATCAGCCCATGATCCAGTGGCATGACTGAATCCTGCATCTTTCGTTTAACATGCACAGGGTGTGATCTTGTGTGAGGCTACAACCCTTGAGCACAAGGTCCACAGGTCATTGCACTTGCATTTCTTTCACTTTTAAGGCATGTTTTCCAAGTTTTGCGAAGGATTTTACATGGCATGGTTTTCTAGAATGCATTCTCATGTGATGTGGCACTGCATGGATTTCTATTTTCCCTCAGCACATCTTTCTGGCCCACATAGGAGCACCTAGGTGGCGCACCAGACTGGAGCACCAATCTAGCGCACCAAATAGGCGCATCAGTCTGTTTTCAGTAGCACACAGCAGGCTTTCATATGGCTTTTAGCATGCTTTCTCGACTTGATTCGCTTCTGGATTTTTCCTGGTTTTCTTCCCTGATATATCAAGAAGGCATAGCTCTGCTTTTAACCATTTTATGCATGTTAGATTGCATTTGGCATATAGCAAAGCAAGGATGAAAAATCACCCGAAAATATTAGATCCTTGATCTTATTTATGCAATATCTTTGCATCGACACTCAACCCGATATATGAGTGATACTTCTGAGCACTAGGACACACCCTGCACATCATGCGCCCTTATTTAGCATAAGACACCGAGCATGGCATGGCATACCGCCCTCAAGCGTATAGCAAAGGCTGAAAGCCGACATTTCATAAGTAAATGAGAAACCAATAGAAGACCGATTATTCGGGCGTACGAGGGTGCCTAATACCTTCCTCGTGCGTAATAGGGATCCTTACCCATTTACTGGTTTATGACTTGCTTTTCCATTGCATGTTTTATATGGTTTTCCTCGTCTTCCATTATAATAGACAGGTGGCGACTCCTGCATTTGCATATTTATTTTTATTATTTTTGCCGTGACTTTGCCGTCCCTCATGTATTTTGGCCTTTCGCGTCAAAATCCACGAGGATGTTGCCGGCATGTTTACAGCCACATAGGTTGACGACAGCATATAAAGTTTGATTTTTCGGTGTCGGAAAATAGACAAAAATCATCTTTTACAAACTAGTCGTCGCTACTTGTCGCAACGAGCTCAAAATATCTCCACATTTAAAATAAAAATCCAAAACCAATTCAACAAATATCTAGTAACGGTAAACGACTCGTTTTGGCCTTTTCAAACTCTCTTGAAATCGCTAAAATATTCTAGAAAATATTTGAATTCAAAATCAAATTTTAAATCCAAATTCAAAGTTAAAATCACATTTAAAAGATAAAATTCCCTATAATTATGAGAATTATGTTAAATATATCTATAATAAATTCCAGTTTTGTAACTAAATAGATATTTGGAAATTAAGCACATGTTGAAATTATCTTTTTGAATTATAAATAATTCTAGCATTTAAAATGTGATAATTAATATCATATCTCGTTTTTGAATATGATAAAAATATATGATATTAAAATCAACGTCATCCATTCTTCTAGAATTTTCTGGAATTATTTGGCATTGATATAGATTCATATGATATTTCATAAATATTTAAGTATGTAGGAAATCCTAGAAATTAGAATAATTATGGAAAAAATCATCATAATATTTATAAATATCCCATATATTATATTAAAGTTCATGATGATAAATTATCTTGAGAAAGAATTTCAAGATTCTCGTCGCCTATTGGTGTGACGAGTTTAGTTGCTTGTACATATGGCAACAAAGCTAGTCGCCTGTACCTGTGGCAACGAGACTAGTCGCCTATACCTATGGCAGCATCCTCTTCTTTTTGTATTTTGCACCTATCTTTTATCTTAAATCCACAGAAACTCTTTAAAAGTCTGGAAATACTCAGAAATCACATGAAATCATAAAAACACTTTCTTTAAGTTCAAAGTACTTAAATCTGCCACCAATTCGAATAAGACAAGAGTATTAGCCTTGCCACAGTTAGCGACTCACACCAAAACCGTTCAAGAGACTCAAGCGTACCACCAGCTTGAGTGGGTTAACTCTACCATAGCTAACAATCTTGAACAAGTAAAATAAAAAATGTTTTTAAAGAAAACATAAAATATCTGGAAAACGGAGCAGAAGATCATCGGTCCTATGACTTGGGGCGCCTTAAAAGTTCCTATCTTAGATAGATTTTTGGAAATGTGAAAATTGAATATCTACAAAATCATCTTTCCAAAACCATGCCATTTTTAAATCATTTCCTTCATTCATCTCATGCATTTTCAAACACCAATGCATTCCGAGCAAATCATATCCTTGGCCTAATCCAGCCTAAAACACAAGCCCACACATGACTCAAAAGACAATCACAAATTGGCTGGTAACTAGCTAAAACCTTGAGTCTCAACTTGTACTGGAACTAAACTGAAACCTCAAGCCAAAATACAGTATGATTCCAGATCAAAATCACATATACATTTCACAATCATTTTCAATATTGTCACCTTAATAAGAGGCAACCAAGCGCAAAACAAGTCAACGAGGTACCATCCCCAACCCTACTGCACTACCGTGGTGAAATTCCCTGTGCGGGAGGACACAGCCTCAGCTAACAGACCTTAACATTTTAATTTTCATCATATATGCACGAGGATACGTCTTTTTTCTGACGCCCCATTAGTGTCTGAACACCCAAGTTTACACCCTTAAGCCCAACCAATACCTTCTCATATGGGGTAATTTGATCTTTTCAATCGTCCCAAACTTCGACAACCACAATCGTATCTGACAATTGGTTCTATTAAAGTTTCATACTCCTATCAGATTACCGACACTAAACCCATGTTTGATCCGAAACAATACCAAATTCACTTTTTAAATCATGTGGGTTTTCTTCAAAACCCACTTTCAAAACCTTTCGTTACAAGAACCATTTTCATAAACGAACCTCACTTCATATTCATGTGACTCATGTCCAAAAACCTCATCAAATCATGCATATTTGTGGAACAACCTTAAACACAATTCATAAATCATCCTCCCAGCTCACCAGGGATTTACATCAAAATCACATACCAAAAATGCATAAAAACCCATTCACATTCATCATTAATCAAAACCTCTTTTATAAAGCTCTAGGATTTGATTCGGCATACCGAATCAAAAATGGTAGACTGAATCTGATTTAGAAACCCAGAACGATCGATCGAATTTCGAAATGCTCGTCTGAAATCCTCTGATCTGATAGATCGAAACATTTCGGTCGATCGAAAAAGGGCATTAGGGCTAATATTGACAAAAAAACGGCATACGGAACCAAAACAGTATATTGAATTCTACGAATTCTGAAAAATGTCCCAAACCTTAGGCCACTCATTCGCTGGAATGGTAGCCATTGACGGACCCATCTTCGGTAAACCACAATTTACACAAAATCCACCATATGTAGGGCTCTAAATGTAACACCCCTGTGCTACACAACAGTACAGGAACTACCCAAGAATCTAAATAATAGAATTAGATAAATAAAGTTAAACATCCAGACCAGTGTGCGGAAAAATTTGCTCGAAAAGATGCACCAGACTAGACTGCTCCTACTCTTGAGCACCTGAAACAAAAAGGGACAAGGAAAACATGAGTGAGTGACAGGAATGTCACCTAGTACATGCCCCAAAACAGCGAAAAAATCCACAAAAACATTTGCCAGAAAATCTCCAGAAAACTACCATCGCCAAACCAACACATTTGATTAGAAAGACTTTGAAAACAATGTCATTTCAAACTTTCCTTTTCTTACTATCAAAACCTCATGCTCATTGATAAATCTTCATGCTCAACATAGGAGAAGCAAATCATTTCATCTAGTTTCCTAGTCCAAAGCATCATTTAAAATCATTAACATAATTTATCACAATTCAGGACTAGGAACTAGTCCAACACACAAATCCACACTTTACCATTCCAAAAACTGGTCGCATCACCCTAGCCACAGGCGATCAACTTGGCCACAAGCAGCTGGTGAGGATTCCATGTCACCACACCCACACTGCAGTGCCACGGTGAACCACCCCACGTTGGAGTTCAACCGCCTCGACCGCAACCTCAAAATGTACCCTCACTGGTACAAGCACGGAGTGTGTCCTCGGGATGCCCTGGTGCCCGAGCACCTGAGGACTCTAACCCCAGACCCGTCCAACACCGACACTGAGGGTAGTTTGGGTCTACCATACCCTGGGTCTTACAGTACCACCACAGTCTCAAGGCTACTATCCCGGACTGCAAACTCGGCAACCACAACTAAGGACACGTCCCCGACATCTCTAGAGGTCTCACTACCTCGTCGGCAAGCCCTGGTCTCATTGTGGTTCCTACAATTCCATTAATCTCTTTAAAACCATATGCAATTCCTTTTTTCAAAACATTTGTCAAAACCATTTTCCATTCATAAAATTCTTTGTAAATCACACGTATTATGCGTCACATCATCATTTGTGGTTTTTCAAACCCAAACATTCCTTTATGGTCATTATACATTCAATCACCCCTCATATAGGTCCATATTTATACACATAAGTCATGTTTCATAATTCATGGAAAACATCATTAAAAACAACATGTTTACATGCATCAACTCACAAGCTATTTCCATGCATTTCATACATTTATCATGTATTTATCCATATTTATCAACATTTTCCAACTATTTTTCAAAATAGCCCAGGATCTTGATTCGGCATACCGAATTGGGTCCCGATCGACCGAAATTCCTTGATTCGGTCGACTGAAATGTTTCGGCATTTTGAATCCTCTGTCAGTTAAAACAGTCCCCCGCTAGAACGGTCGATCGAAATTGTCTGGTCGTCTGAAACCTCCTGAGTCGGTCGACCGAACCTCCTCCGGTCGTCCGAATCAGTGGTCCAGGGAACCACCTGGGAGCATTTCAGCATACTGAACCCAGTTCGACATATCGTTTTCTGCGATTGCAAAAAACCCTCCCGGCTACCATCGTCACTTCTCCCCAAGGTGGGAGTAAGGAGCAAACCCCTCAAAGTCATAACAAAAATTGCAAGTAAAACATGAGGTATAGACCTTCAAGTCTAATCCAAAACCCCTCAATCAAAACATGAATCTATTAAGCATGCTATTCTATAGAAATTCAGAAAGGCATAAAGCTCATACGGAGATCACTATAGCATGCTTCACAATACTTAGCAAAAATCTCACGAATCAACCACGAATTAGCATCATATCACCACAAACACATGATTTATCACCTTCCTAACATTTCCCATATTTTTTGCATGATTTTTACAACATTATTCAAGGTTTTATCTCTTAACCTAAACATATCTCAACTGATGGATGGAAACGGAAGGGGGAACGCGTACCTGGCTTCGACGAGCCCCCTGTATCCTCAAGCTCCAGCTGTGCACGACACCAACCTCCCCCCGCACTCGCGCGATTTCCTCCAGCGTGTGACCTCTCCTCAGCCTCCGCACTACCTCTCGCCCTCTCTCTGGTTTCTCCACTCCTCCCCCACGCTGCACGCCTCCCTTTAAAGCCACTATCACCTGTCATCCCCACAGATTACGTCGATCTGCTGCCAGCCACCCTATCGTCGAAGGGACAGGATGAGCAGCCCTCCCCGCCAGGCCTCGCGAGTAGGGGGTATGGGTCATGGGCGCGGAGAAGATAAGGAAGGGAGGTCACAGGCATGGTTGCGCTCTTGACCAGGTCCAAGATCAAGTCCAAGTGGGTTTACCCCAAACACAGGTCCCAATTGCGTAACAGACCCACAAGCTAAAGAAGTCACACCACAAGGGAGAAACCAGGGGCACAAAACACAGGGAGAGATCACAACCAACAAACACAATCTGGATTAACCATTAATAAATCACACAAATAATTACAGGAAATTCCATGGTTTATATTAAATGGAAAACCAGGCACAGATGTTACACTAAGTCAACTACGATTTGAGACAAATTTTATTAAAAACCATAAACCATAGCTTTTAGAATAAAATTACAAACACAAAGAGCACTAAACACATCACTATAGCACATATCATATTTATCTTCAAAAAATCCATAATAAATTGCCATAAATCATAAACATGGCATAATCTACTCCTAGAAATGCATTTCTACTCATATTCATCATTTCCACATTTTTTCATTGTTTTAACATGCCTTTATCATGATTTTTACCATTTACTTATAAACTACAAAAATAGAGAGGGAGGCGGGACACGTACGTCTCCAGTAATCTCTCCCCACCTGCGACGAACTCCGAGCTTCCTCGGCCACCGACGAACTTCGATGATACCTCTCCGACACTCGACTCGCCTCTCTTCTCTTGCTACTCACACACCCTTGGTTTCCCTCTCTCCTCCTCATGCGTTGGTGCTCCCAACATCATGCCTTCCTCCTCTCTTTAAAGTCGCTCCGCACATGCCTCTCTGCGTCGCCCACCGATCGTCTCCATCTCAACCCTTCACTAGGTTGACAGCGAAAGGATGGAATGAGCATATCCCTGTGCATATAAAAAGTGACCAGAGGCATTTTTAGTGGTCATTTTTTAACATGTCGAAGTCGACCTCAATTCACTATGCATTTTCTCGTTATCATTCTTTAGTTTTTTAGTAGAAAGAGAAAGAGAAAAGTATTCTGCATGGTTTGACTGCTTATGCGCTTAGATAAAGACAAGGCTATGGATGAGGACACGACTCGTAAAGGAGAGAAAGAGAACCAAGCCAACTAAGATTCCATGCACACACAGGAGTCACAATAGGCCAGAATACCACTCAACCAAGAAAACCAAGCCAACACAGCCACACATAAATAAAGAAACACACACATTAGACCAGAAACACTATGATTATCTATTAATAAATCATTTTACACAATTATTACAATTATTCCATGGTTTACCATAATTTAGATAATCAGACCAGGTGTTATATCTCTAATTAAAATAAAAACCTAGATGTAAGAAAACATAACTGTAAGGACTAATATGTAATTATCACAAAATCAAATAGATGAATAGTTTGGATAAATAGATCCGCCTCAGATCCGTTTACCACAAAACAAAAAATCCTAATCAGGCTTCAAAATTGGAAAGGAAAAGGATGGTAGTGGTGCGACGGCCTCCGGTGGGCACTCGGATGTTGCATAGGCGCCTTGTCGCCGATTGGGCCCCTAGGAAGCGCCTAGAGGTGGCCGTCGTAGGTGATTCTGGCCATGACGAGCCTGATCTGGTCATCGATGGTGTGGAAAAACCTTAAAAAGCTGTTTTAACCATCAGAAACACCTTAGATGGCCGGAAAAGGCCGATTCCACCCCATATTTGGCCTGAAAAGCTGTATCGGTTGCGAAAACGTATAGGAATGGCTAAAAAATGACCTCCACACCACCAAAAATGTTAAATATGATATTTAATACATTTTCCTCATTATTTCATCGTTGTATGCGAAACCAGATGCACATAAAATAAAATCATATGATGAAATTCTCCTTGAAGTCCAAAAAACAACGATAAAAACCATAGCTCTGATATCACACTTGATAGAATATATGAGACTTACTTGATATCATCATGTCGTTGATCTGGATGCAGAAGCATTCTTTTGATGTGTATCCTCATAGTAATCACTTCTGCCCTTATGAAGGGAGTTTTCTCAAGATAAGAGAACTAGAAAAATTGTTTCGTAATTCTGTGTTAAAATCTTAAAAAGATGTCTTTTATAAAGTACTTTAAAGTTGTGTTATAATATTCTTCATATATTACTTAATTTAATGTATCTTACAATTGAATTAGTCAACTGATCAAGTTAGTTAAGTGACGTAAATTAAATATTTAAACTTAAGTCCAACAATTTAGACTAGAATTAACTCGTTTTTCTCGATGATTGTGTGAAATGACAACAACAATCATTGTGAAGGACAAGAGGAGAAGTGTCGCATATCGATATCAAAAAAAAGATAAGAGGAGAAGTGTATACTAGAATTAGCTCGTTTTATTCGATGGTTTGCCAAATGACAACGTCGGTCATGGTGAACGACAAGAGGGAAAGTATAGAGTAGAATGAGCTCGTTTTCTCGGTGGCGCTTGAGGAGAGAAGTGTGGACTAGAATGAGCTCGGTGTACTTTGCCATGTGTATCTAGACATGGAAAACGGGCCGGGTTCGGAAAAATCACTCGCGGGCCGGGCCGGGCCAAGCCCATTGCGGGCCGCGGGCCGTAGGCCGGGCCCGACAAGCAAGCGCACCTAGGCCCGTCGGATAGGCCCATTTCGGCCCGCGGGAACTGGCCGGGCCGGGCCGGCCCGCGAAACTGCAACGGCTACAGTAGCCGTTGCTACTGTAGCAACGGTACAGTAGCCGCTGTTACTGTAGCAACGGCTATTTTTGTATTTATTATTATTATTATTTTTTTAAATCACTCATTTTAACTTATATATACCTCTCCATACCTTTCATTTTTTCCACAACTCTCCTCTACAAAATTCTCAAGTCTTCTCTACAACTCTCTCAAGTGCAGATTTTGCATCGGAATTTGCATTTTCTGTAGGAAAAAGAGTATTAAATGAAAAAAGATGTAGATTATCGGAGAAGTCTGTAGAAGTCTCTGTCTGCTTAAAAGATTGGTACGATACGGTTGATCATTTTCAAGGTTTGAGCTTAAAGTCTGAATCAGAAGAAGACGATGATGCGACATCAACTTCAACAGGCAGAACAGACTTTCCAACAGAATAATTCTTTATGTAAATATTAAAAAAAAATGTAAAACAAATGTTGTAAATATCTTTTGTATTTTTTATGTAAACATGTAATACTTTTTTTTGTATTTCAAAAAAATATATATATATATATTTTTTTTATTAATTTTTGTTTAGTTTTTTTTTTTAGACCCGATAGACCGACCCCGCCCACAAGCGGACCATGGGCTGTGTCTGGCCCATACTTATTTACAACCGGCCCGGCCAGACTCGGGCCCGAACGGACTGGTTGTTTCATGGATCGGGTCGATCGATCCGATCCGAATTCCATGTCTATGTGTATCGTATGTCATGTGTTTTTTTTATGCAATTTAATTTGCAGTAGTCTATCATAGAGTCAAGATATTACAAGATGACAGGCTGTCGTGTCATACGTTTGCCTGGAGTCCGACCGATCGAATCTAATACGGAAAAGAGCTACGCAAAAATATTTCCTCATGCAAGATAAAAAGGAAATGGTTGTAATAATTTTGTTCCAAACCATCAGCGGTAGATCCGGAGTAGCTCTCAACTCAAGTATGTCGCGGTCAGGACGATACCGAGATGGAGGCTGTCGATGTCATGCGGAAGACCTGCACAAAGCACAGTCGGCATGACGTTGCCTTCTTATTTTACAGTGCTATAACCCAATTATATTCTGCTTGTACCCTACAACTTGATTAGATGGGAGTTGATTACCCCTCCTCTCTTTTTTTGACCATGTTAATGGTGGTTGGTTAGAGCATCCGTTCGCATGATGATAACTTTACGCAGTATTAACCACATGCCGCCTTTTGTCTCTGACTAATATTCTACACAAACTTTTAATTCTGGAATATTTTCAACAAAAAAAAAACTTCTATTTTGAGAGGAAGACCAGTCATAACGGTGTCAGATATTGTGGATTCTAGGCTGGCGCAAAATCTGGCAACATGGAGATAATAGTTTCACTCGCCTATAGGGAAACAAGAGCTACTATGCAACGTAACATTTGACAATGTTTTTTTTGAAATCGGTAATCTATTTGTTTTATATATTTCAATATCTTAGTCACATACAATTTCTAATTGGGATAAATATTACAAAATCTGAGTTACTACAGCCCAGCAGCACAATAAGGTAATGCAGAAGGCATAAGTTACAGGACTTAAAAAAATAGCAAAAGTAAACAAAAAATTCGACTAACAAGGATTTAGCCATCACAGAGGGTTCCCCTCCTCAAGAGCAGGAGTGGAGGCATTGTCTTCTCCATCAGTTGGAGCAAGATTCACAGCCAAAGGGTCAATGTCCATGTTACGATTCTGCTGAAAGGAAGTAATAGATTGCAGGATCTCATTTTTTTCAAAACCTGCACCCAAACTTTCAATCCAGCAATGAGACAAGTTTAAAATATCATTCACCATCATGCAGATATTTTTGGATATATTCCTGAAAATTCTGTTGTTCCTTTCTTTCCAAATAGACCATAGAAATATTTGTACAAAGATGTGAGAACCAATGTTGGGCATACCAAATTTTAACACAGGTGGTAAACTAAATATAACTGCTATTGAAAGGATAACAGGATATAAAGGATTCAATGTAAAAGCATGCCATACTGAATAAGTAAAAGGACAGAATAAGAAAAGATGTACTGCAGATTCTACATTCTTATTGCAAAAAACACAGAAAATGGAACCATTCCAGCCTCTTTTACACAAATTTTCCTTGGTCAGTATTTTATTGCAAACCACTAACCAGGAAAATAATTTTACTTTGAGAGAAACCCAGCATTTCCAGATTTCCCCAAAATATTTGAACCTAAATCCTCCATCATTTAAAGTAGCATAACATGATTTAACAGTGAAGTTGCCATTCGTAGGTTTCCAAATAATGGTATCCTCCTCAATGTTCAATCCTGCAGTAGGAATGATCCTAGCTAACATATTCAATTGATGGTGAAGGGAGATAGAGTCAGTATGAGATATTGGATTATGAAATAAATTATTGAGATTAGAGTTAACGATCCAAATAACCTTATTAACAAAAGCTTCTTTATGTTTCACTCTCCTAAAAAGATCAGGTAAGATGTCTCTAAGTTTTTCCCCATTCCACCATTTGTTTTTGTTGTAAATATGTCTTGAATTATGTCTTTGTTTCAGGGTTAGTTTGGTCATTTGACCATTTAGGTGCCCTAGTATTTAAGTAGGCTAAGGCACAGATTATGTAACCTCTTTTGTTCATT
>JAMKQA010052397.1:0-12044 GCA_024699735.1 Posidonia australis | reverse complement strand
GGGGCTGGGGTTAGAGTCCCCAGTTACTCGGGCACCAGGGCGTCCCTAGGACGTACTCCGTGCTTGTACCAGTGAGGGTACATTTTGAGGCTGTGGCCGGGGCGGTTGAACTCTAGTAGGGGGTGGTTCACCGTGTCACTGCAGTGTGGGTGTGGTGACATGGAATCCACACCAGCTGCTTGAGGCCAGGTCGATCGCCTGTGGCCAGGGTGATACGACCAGTTATGAAATGGAATGGAAATGTGGATTTGTATGTAAGAACTAATTTCTAGCCCAGTTTTGTGGCAGATTGTGCCTATGGTTTTTAAATGAGGTTTTGGGCTAGGAAACTAGATGAAATGATTGATTTTCGCCTGTGTTGAGAATAAAGGCTTTGAAAGAGCATGAGGTTTTTGAAGAAAAGAAAAGAAAAGTTTGAAAAGCATTACTTTACGAGTTTTGTGAATTGCACATAAAGGTTTTTGAAAATGACGCTTTCTGGCAAGGTTTTCTGTGTTTTTAGTGTTGTTTTGGGGTGCGTACTGGGTGACATTCCTGTCACTCACGCGTGTGCTTTCCTGTTTCAGGTGCTAGGCTGTTGGAGCAGTTCTAGTCTGGTGCATCTATTCGAACCACGTTTGCCGCACACAGGTCTGGGTAGTGAGCTTTATTTGTTTAATATTGCTGCTTAGTTGCTTGTAATTTACTTGGGTAGTTCTCGTACTGTTGTGTAGCACGGGGGTGTTACAACAGTGCACTGCGCCTACACAAACGTGCAAGTCCCGTGGGCAAGCTTGTGGTGCATGCATGCTGTGTTGCACACGCAGCGTTACGCTAGTGCGCCACCAAATGCTATTGTGAGGTTGTGCCCAAACTCGTGCGCTGTGCGGGGGTCATCCATTCTACGCATATCTGTGCACGCGCACATGTGCAAGTGACGTTCGCGACAACTTGGATACTTTTCACGCATGCGGGTGCATGTGACGTTCGCGACTTCTTGGAAACATTTCACGCATACGTGTGCACACGATAAGCATACGCGACGTGCACTTGTGCATGTCACGTCGTCCATGACACACACGAAGGCGTTGTGCCACCAACGCTTGAATGCATCATGCTACCCATGCACACGCCGACGAGTAGGGAGGGATTCCACGACTTGGTGCGTGGAAGTGCACTGTGGCAACACACGTGTGCACCAGCGCCCGTGCAATGCGTTGTGCAGAACGCACGTACGGCGCGTAGTGCGCGCGTGCCGTGCACTCAAGTTGGGAAAGAGTGACACTCGGCCTCCGTCGTGCGCTCATCTCTCTACCCACTTGCCCTAGGCTTTGGGGACGATGCACGAGAGTTTGGTTGCGTTTCGGTGGATTTCGGGGTCGTTTCGAAATGGCCGGGTGAACGGGAGCTGGGCACGACACTTTCTGCAACAGGATCAAAGTTTTGCTATATATTAGGGGGTAGTGGGGTGTTGGCGTGCTCGGGCGCCCGGTGCCGGGTCGCGCCAACCATGTCGTGTGGATGCACCCTAGCCAGTGGTCGGTCCAAGGCCCCCTTTGGACAACATTGGACATGGGAAAGTGAGGGGCATCCATTGGTGCGTCGGTGGCGCCAAGTGCCGCACACGTGCTCATAGCGCACTGGAGGCATTGGTACCCACACACGTACTGTGCGACGTGCACGGGGAGTGCTCGGAGGCAAACGTGCGTGCGTGCACCAACGCAAGGAGACCCACGTGCAGTGCGCCGCGCGTCCAATAGCAAGACACGAGTCGCGCAAGGCGCACGTGCAAGAAAGCACGTACGGCGCAAAGCGCGCGCGAGTAAACGTGCGTGCGTGCCGTGCACTCAAGTAGGGTAAGCGCGACACTTGGCCTCTGCCGTGCGCCCACCTCCCTACGCACTTACCCTTGGCTTTCGGGACGATGGACGAGAGTTTGGGTGCGTTTCGGTGGATTTCGGGGTCGTTTCGAGAAAATGGCCAGGTGAACGGGAGCTGGGCACGACACTTTCTGCAACAGGATCAAAGTTCTGTTGTATATTAGGGGGTAGTGGGGTGTTGGCGTGCCTGGGCGCCCGGTGCCGGGTGGCGCCAACCATGTCGTGTGGATGCACCCTAGCCAGTGGTCAGTCCAAGGCCCCTTTTGGACACCATTGGACATGGGAAAGCGAGGGGCATGAGTCACGTTACGTGCGTGGGTGCACCAACGCACGGGCAGCGCGTGAGTGAACATGCCGCCGTACACCTACGTCGGCGCTGTGCAACGCACACGTGCGAACTATGCGCTTAGCAATTTGCATGATTGCATGCGTTAACTCTAGGCCTCCGTCGTGCGGCCCCCACTTTGTGGACTTGCCCTAGGCTTTGGGGGCGATGCACGAGAGTTTGGGTGCGAAGGCCCGACGAGTTGGGAGTGGTTCCACGACTTGGTGCGTGCAAGTGCCCTATGGCAACACCCGCGTGGAAGAACACACGTATGGCGCACGTGCACCAACGTAAGGCGACCCACGTGCAGTGCGCCGCGCGTCCAATAGCAAGGCGCGAGTCGCGCAAGGCGCACGTGCAAGAACGCACGTACGGCGTGATGCGAGCGCGCGTAAACGTGCGCGGGTGCCGTGCACTCAAGTTGGGCAAGTGTGACACTTGGCCTCCGCCATGCGCCCACCTCTCTACGCACTTGCCCTAGGCTTTGGGGACGACGCACGAGAGTTTGGGTGCGTTGCAGTGGATTTCGGGGTCGTTTCGAGAAAATGGCCGGGTGAACGGGTGGTGGGCACGACACTTTCTGCAATAGGATCAAAGTTCTACTTTATATTAGGGGGTAGTGGGGTGTTGGCGTGCCCGGGCGCCCGGTGTCGGGTCGCGCCAACCGTGTCGTGTGGATGCACCCAAGCCAGTGGTCGGTCCAAGGCCTCCTTTGGACACCACTGGACATGGGAACGCGAGGGGCATCCGTTGGTGCGTCGATGGTGCCAAGTGCCGCACACGTGCTCAGTGCGCACTGGGGGCATTGGTACCTGTGCACGTGCGTGCTTGCACCAACGCATGGCGACCCACGTGCAGTGAACCGCGCGTCCAATAGCAAGGCGCGAGTCGCGCAAGGCGCACGTGCAAGAACGCACGTACGGCGCGATGCAGTCAAGTTGGGCGAGTGCGACAATTGGCCTCCGCCGTGCGCCCACCCCTCTACGCACTTGCCCAAGGCTTTGGGGACGATGCATGAGAGTTTGGGTGCGTTTCGGTGGATTTCAGGGTCGTTTCGAGAAAATGGCCGGGTGAACGGGTGCTGGGCACAGCACTTTCTGCAACAGGATCAAAGTTTTGCTGTAATTAGGGGGTAGTGGGGTGTTGGCGTGCCCGAGCGCCCGGTGCCGGGTCGCGCCAACCGTGTCGTGTGGACGCACCCTAGCCAGTGGTCGGTTCAAGGCCCCCTTTGGACACCACTGGACGTGGAAAAGCGAAGGGCATCCAATGGTGCGTCGAGGCGGGCGTGTGACTAGGCGGTGCCCCGTGCTGTGCAGCGCTAGCGGTGAACCACGCGTGCGGTGAGCAGTCCTCGCTGCAAGGTAGTGGCACTAGTGCCCGCTGACGTACCATGCGTCGCGCGCGTGCACCAGTGCACGTACAGTGCACCTCGCGTGCAGTGACCCTGGTACACGCGTGTGCGAAGGTCGGCGCGCGAACGACCCGCTTGTGGTGTGCCGTGCATGCTCAGAGCGAGGCATGAGTCACGTTACGTGCGTGGGTGCACCAACGCACGGGCAGCGCGTGAGTGAACATGCCACTGTACACCTACGTCGGCGCTGTGCAACGCGCACCTGCGAACTATGCGCTTAGCACTTTGCATGCTTGCACTCGTTAACTCTTGGCCTCCGTCGGGCGGCCCCCACTTTGTGCACTCGTTCACGGCGAACCACGCGTGTGGCGAGCAATCCTCGCTGCAAGGTAGTGGCACTAGTGCCCGCTGACGTACAGAGTGTCGCACACGTGCGTGCGTGTACCAGTGCACGTACAGTGCACCTCGCGCGCAGTGACCCACGTGCAGTAAGACGTGCGTGCGAAAGAGAGGTGCGAGTAGCGCATGGCGCACGTGTGGGAACGCAGGTATGGCGCGTAGCGCGTGCACACCTGCGCGGAGTGCAACGTGCGCGCGCGAACAATGCACTTAGCACTTTGCACGCGTTAACTCTTGGCTTCCGTCATGCGCCCCGCACTTTTTGCACTTGCCCTAGGCTTTGGGGGCGATGCACGAGTGTTTGGGTGCGTTTTGGTGGATTTCGGGGTCGTTTCGAGAAAATGGCCGAGTGAATGGGAGCTGGGCACGGCACTTTCTGCAACAGGATCAAAGTTCTGCTGTATATTAGGGGGTAGTGGGGTGTTGGCTTGCCCGGGTGCCCAGTACTGGGTCTCACCAACCGTGTCGTGTGGATGCACCCTTGCCAGTGGTCGGTCCAAGGCCCCCTTTGGACACCTCTGGACGTGGAAAAGCGAAGGGCATCCATTGGTGCGTCGATGCGGTCGAGTGCCTAGGCAGTGCCCTGTGCTGTGCACGTGCTCACGGTGAACCGTGTGTGCGGTGGGTGAACTTGCTGCCGTGCACGTACAGTGCACCTCGCGCTTGAGTGAACATGCTGCCGTGCAACTATGTCGGTGCTGTGCATCGCGCGCACGCGAAATATGCACTTAGCACTTTGCACGCTTGCATGCGCAAAAGAGAGGTGCTTGTGGCCCGCGTGCAGGAACGCGCGTGCACGCTTGCAGTGCTCCGCACACGTTCACGAAAGTGCCCGCGTGCACCACAGGTCTGGCAATGCACCTCGCGCACTTAGCGCCGCATTGTGCACCGCGCCGTGCCTACACATACGTGCAAGTCCCGTGGGCAAGCTTGTGGTGCATGCATCCTGTGCGCCACCAACTGCTATTGTGAGGTTGTGCCCATACTCGTGCGCTATGCGCGAGTCATCCATTCTACGCATACGTGTGCACGTGCCCTTGTGCATGTGACGTTTGCGACAACTTGGATACATTTCACGCATGCGTGTGCACACGCTACGCATACGCCACATGCACTTGTGCATGTCATGTCGTCCATGACACGCACAAAGGCGTTGTGCCACCAACACTTGAATGCATCGTGCTACCCATGCACACGTCGACGAGTTGGGAGGGGTTCCACTACTTGGTGTGTGCAAGTGCCCTGTGGCAACACCCGCGTGCAAGAACACACGCGTGCACCAGTGCCCGTGCAATGCGCTGCGCAGCGCGAGCGTGCATCGAAGGTTGTGCAATGTGCTGCGTGCACTAACCCCCATGCTGTGCGCCGCTCCGCGCGCGCATGCATGAACGCACGTACCGTGCTCCGCGCACGTTGACGAAAGTGCACGCGTGCACTTACCCCCGTGCTGTGCGCCTCGCCGTGCCTCACAAACGTGCATGTCCCGTGGGCAAGCTAGTGGTGCATGCATCCTGTGTTGCACACGCTGCGTTACACTTGTGCACCACCAAATGTTATTGTGAGGTTGTGCCCAAACTCGTGCGCTGTGCGGGAGTCATCCATTCTACGTATACGTGTGCACGTGCACTTGTGCATGTGACGTTCGCGACAACTTGGATACTTTTCACACATGCGTGTGCATGTGACGTTCGCGACTACTTGGAAACATTTCACGCATACATGTGCACACGCCACGCTTACGCGACGTGCACTTGTGCATGTCACGTCGTCCATGACACGCACGAAGGTGTTGTGCCACCAACACTTGAATGCATCGTGGAACCCATGCACACGCTGACGAGTAGGGAGCGGTTCCACGACTTGGTGCATGCAAGTGCCATGTGGCAACACACGCGTGCACCAGCGCCCGTGCAATGCGCTGCGCAGCACGTGCGTGTACCGAAGGTCGTGCAGTGCGCTGCGCAGAGTTACCCCCGTGCTGTGCACTGCGCCTACACAACCGTGCAAGTCCCGTGGGCAAGCTTGTGGTGCATGCTTGCTGCGTTGCACACACAGCGTTACGCTAGTGCACCACCAAATGCTACTGTGAGGTTGTGCCCAAACTCGTGTGCTGTGCGGGGGTCATCCATGCTACGCATATGTGTGCACGTGCACTTATGCAAGTGACGTTCGCGACAACTTGGATACTTTTCGCGCATGCGGGTGCATGTGACGTTCGCGACTACTTGGAAACATTTCACGCATACGTTTGCACACACTACGTATACGCGACGTGCACTTGTGCATGTCACATCGTCCATGACACGCACGAAGTCGTTGTGCCACCAACGCTTGAACGCATGTACGGCGCGATGCGAGCGCGCGTAAACGTGCTTGCGTGGTGTGCATTCAAGTTGGGCCAGTGCGACACTTGGCCTCCACCGTGCGCCCACCTCTCTACGCACTTGCCCTAGGCTTTGGGGACGATGCACGAGAGTTTGAGTGCGTTTCGGTGGATTTCGGGGTCGTTTCGAGAAAATGGCCGGGTGAACGGGAGCCAGACACGGCACTTTCTGCAACAGGATCAAAGTTCTGCTGTATATTTGGGGGTAGTGGGGTGTCGGTCCAAGGCCCTCATTGGACACCATTGGACATGGGAAAGCGAGGGGCATCCGTTGGTGCGTCGGTGGCGCCAAGTGCTGCACACGTGCTCACAGCGCACTGGAGGCATTGGTACCCGCACACGTACTGTGCGACGTGCACGGGGCATGCTCGGAGGTGCACGTGCGTGCGTGCACCAACGCATGGTGAACCACGTGCAGTGCGCCGCGCGTCCAATAGCAAGGCACGAGTCGAGCAAGGCGCACGTGCAAGAACGCATGTACGGCTCGAAGCGCGCGCGCGTGCCGTGCACTCATGTTGGGGAAGCGCAACACTTGGCCTCCGCCGTGTGCCCATCCCTCTACGCACTTGCCCAAGGCTTTGGGGATGATGCATGATAGTTTGGGTGCGTTTCAGTGGATTTCGGGGTCGTTTCGAGAAAATGGTCGAGTGAATGGGAGCTGCGCACGGCACTTTCTGCAATAGGATGAAAGTTCTACTGTATATTAGGGGGTAGTGGGGTGTTGGCGTTCCCGGGCGCCCGGTGTCGGGTCGCACCAACCATGTCGTGTGGACGCACCCTAGCCAGTGGTCGGTCCAAGGCCCCCTTTGGACACCATTGGACGTGGAAATGCGAAGGGCATCCAATGGTGCGTCGTGGCGGGCGAGTGCCTAGGCGGTGGCCCATGCTGTGCACGCGCTGACGGTGAACCACGCGTGCGGTGAGCAGTCCTCGCTGCAAGGTAGTGGCACTAGTGCCCGCTGACGTACCATACGTCGCACGCGTGCACCAGTGCACGTACAGTGCACCTTGCGCGCAGTGACCCAGGTGCACGCGTGCGCTAAGGTCGGCGCGCGAATGACCCACTTGCGGTGTGCCGCGCGTGCTCAGAGTGAGGTATGAGTCACGTAACGTGCGCGGGTGCACCAATGCATGGGCAGCGCGTGAGTGAACATGCCGCCGTGCACCTATGTCGGCGCTTTGCAACGCGCGCGCTCGAAGTACGCACTTAGCAATTTGCACGCTTGCACGCGTTAACTCTTGGCCTCCGTCTTGCGCCACCCACTTTGTGCACTTGCCCTAAGCTTTGGAGGCGATGCACAAGAGTTTGGGTGCGTTTCAGTGGATTTCGGGGTCATTTCAAGAAAATGGCTGAGTGAACGGGAGCAGGGCACGACACTTTCTGCAATAGGGTCAAAGTTCTGCTGTATATTAGGGTGTAGTGGGGTGTTGGCTTGCCCGGGTGCCCAGTACCGGGTCTCGCCAACCGTGTCGTGTGGATGCACCCTTGCCTGTGGTCGGTCCAAGGCCCCCTTTGGACACCATTGGACGTGCAAAAGCGAAGGGCATCCAATGGTGCGTCGACGCGGGCGAGTGCCTAGGCGGTTCCCCGTGCTTTGCACTCGTTCACGGCGAACCACGCGTGCGGCGAGCAATCCTCGCTGCAAGGTAGTGGCACTAGTGCCCATTGACGTACCGAGCGTCGCGTACGTGCGCGCGTGCACCAGTGCACATACAATGCACCTCACGTGCAGTGACCCACGTGTAGTAAGACGTGCGTGCAAAAGAGAGGCGCGAGTAGCGCATGGCGCACATGTAGGAACGCACGTACAGTGCCTAGGCGGTGCCCTGTGCTGTGCATGCGCTCACGGTGAACCGCGCGTGCGGTGAGTGAACTTGCTGCCGTGCACGTACAGTGCTCCTCGCGCGTGAGTGAACGTGCTGCCGTGCACCTATGTCGATGCTGTGCAATGCGCGCACGCGAAATATGCACTTAGCACTTAGCACTTTGCACGATTGCACGTGCAAAAGAGAGGCACTTGTGGCTCGCGTGTAGGAACACACGTACAGTGCATAGTGCACGTGCGCGCACCACCGCTGTCCAGCGCGCCACGCGTACACTATGGTCGGCACATGCACGGCAAGCGCACAGGAAGAGCTGTGCGTCACGCAACGTGCGCGGCTGCACCAACGCACGAGCAGCGCGTCAGTGAACATGTCGCCGTTCACAGTGCGTTGGGTTCCACCTTGCACCCCTCACTCTGTGCACTTGCTCTAGTCTTTGGGATCGATGCACGAGAGTTTGGGTGCATTTTGGTGGATTTCGGGGTCGTTTCGAGAAAATGGCTGAGTGAACGGGAGCTGGGCACGACACTTTTGCAACAGGATCAAAGTTCTGTTGTATATTAGGGGGTAGTGGGGTGTTGGCTTGCCCGGGTGCCCAGTACCAGGTCTCGCCAACCGTGTCGTGTGGATGCACCCTTGCCAGTGGACGGTCCAAGGCTCCCTTTGGACACCATTGGACGTGGAAAAGCGAGGTGCATTCGAAGGTGCGTTGTGTTGCACGTGCGCCATGGACGCGCCTCGTGCACCGCACCTACTCACGGCATACCACGCGTGGGGATGGTAGGCCTTGCAACAAGGTCGTCGCACTAGTGCCCCTGGACGATGGCGCTTGCGCTCGAGTGCAGCGTTGCACGTACAACGTGCTGTTGCAGTGACTCGCGTGCGGTGCTGTCAAATTGGGCAAGTGCGACATTAGGGCTCCGCCGTGCGCCAATGGCTGTCCAATGCGCCACGCGTGCTAAATGGTTGGCGCGTGCCCGACCCACGAACCGTTAGACGCGCGTGCAAACGAGAGGCAATTGTGGCGCGCGTGCAGGAACACACGTACAGCACATAGCGCGCGCGCAACGGTCGTCCAGTGCGCCACGTGTACACAATGGCCGGCGTGCGCACGACCGCCATGCAGTGCGCCGTGCTGCACAGGAAGAGCCGTGAATCACGCAACGTGTGCGGGTGCACGAACGCACGAGCAGTGCATTAGGGAACCTGGCGTCGTGCACAGTGCGTTGGTTCCACCTCGCGCCCCCCACTCTGTGCACTTGCCCTAGGCTTTAGGATTGATGCACGTGAGTTTGGGTGCGTCTTGGTGGATTTCGGGGTCATTTCGAGAAAATGGCTGAGTGAACGGGAGCTGGGCACGACACTTTCTGCAACATGATCAAAGTTCTGCTGTATATTAGGGGGTAGTGGGGTGTTGGCTTGCCCAGGTGCCCAGTACCAAGTCTCGTCAACCGTGTCGTGTGGATGCACCCTTGCCAGTGGACGGTCCAAGGCCCCCTTTGGACACCATTGGATGTGGAAAAACGAGGTGCATCCGAAGGTGCGTCGTGTTGTGCGTGTGCCATGGACGCGCCGCGTGCACCGCACCTACTCACGGCGCACCACGTGTGGGGATGTAGGCCTTGCAAGGTTGTCGTACTTGTGCTCGCGGATGATGGCGCTTGCGCACGAGTGCAGCGATGCACGTAGAACGTGCTGTTGCAGTGCCTCGCGTGCGGTGCTGTCAAATTGGGCAAGTGCGACACTAGGGCTCCGCTGTGCGCCAATGGTTGTCCAGTGCACCACTCGTGCACGTTGTTTGGCACGCGCATGACCCACGTGCCGTGTGCCACACGAGCACAGCACGAGGCGTGAGACACACAACGCGCACGGGTGCACCAACGCACGAGCAGACGAGCGCGCGTCGTGAACATGATGGCGTGCCCGGGCACCCGGTGCCGGGTCGCGCCAATCGTGTCGTGTGGATGTACCCTAGCCAGCGGTCGGTCCAAGGCATCCCTTGGACACCATTGGACATGGGAAAGCGAGGGGCATCCGTTGGTGCGTCGGTGGCGCCAAGTGCCGCACACGTGCTCACAGCGCACTGGAGGCATTGGTACCCGCACACGTGCGTGCTTGCACCAATGCATGGCGACCCACGTGCAGTGCACCACGAGTCCAATAGCATGGCGTGAGTCGCGCAAGGTGCACGTGCAAGAATGCACGTACGGCACGATGCGCGCGCGCGTAAACGTGCGCGCGTGCCGTGCAGTCAAGTTCGGCAAGCGCGACACTTGGCCTCCGTCGTGCGCCCACCTCTCTACGCACTTGCCCCTAGGCTTTGGGGACGATGTGCGAGAGTTTGGGTGCGTTTTGGTGGATTTCGGGGTCGTTTCGAGAAAATGGCCGGGTGAGCGGGAGCCAGACACGACACTTTCTGCAATAGGATCAAAGTTTTGCTGTATATTAGGGGGTAGTGGGGTGTTGGCGTGCCCGGGCGCCTGGTGCCGGGTCGCGCCAACCATGTCGTGTGGATGTACCCTAGCCAGCGGTCGGTCGAAGGCATCCATTGGACACCATTGGACATGGGAAAGCGAGGGGCATCCGTTGGTGCGTCGATGGCGCCAAGTGCCGCACACGTGCTCACAGCGCACTGGAGGCATTGGTACCCATGCACGTGTGTGCTTGCACCAAAGCTTGGTGACCCACCTGCAGTGCACCACGCGTCCAGTAGCAAGGCGCGAGTCGCGCAAGGCGCATATGCAAGAACACACGTACGGCGCGCCCTGTGGTCGGTCCAAGTCCCCTTTTGGACACCACTGGACGTGGAAAAGCGAAGGGCATCCAATGGTGCGTCGAGGCGGGTGAGTGCCTAGGAGGTACCCCGTGCTGTGCACGCGCTCACGGTGAACCACGTGTGCGGTGAGCAGTCCTCGCTGCAAGGTAGTGGCACTAGTGCCCGCTGACGTACCTAGCGTCACGCACGTGCGCGCGTGCACCAGTGCACGTACAGTGCACCTCGCGCGCAGTGACCCAGGTGCACGTGTGCACGAAGGTTGGCGCGCGAACGACCCACTTGCGGTGTGCCTCACGTGCTCAAAGCGAGGCGTGAGTCACGTAACGTGCGTGGGTGCGCCAATGCATGGGCCGCACGTGAGCGTGCGCCTACGTCGGCGCTGTGCAACGCGCGCGTGCGAACTATGCGCTTAGCACTTTGCACGCTTGCACGCGTTAACTCTTGGCCTCTGTCATGTGCCCCCACTTTGTGCACTTGCCTTAGGCTTTGGGGGCAATGCATGAGAGTTTGGGTGCGTTTTGGTGGATTTCGTGGTCGTTTCGCGAAAATGGCCGAGTGAACGGGAGCTGGGCACGGCACTTTCTGCAACAGGATCAAAGTTCTACTGTATATTAGTGGGTAGTGGGGTGTTGGCTTGCCCGGGTGCCCAGTACCGGGTCTCGCCAACCGTGTCGTGTAGATGCACCCTTGCCAGTGGTCAGTCCAAGGCCCCCTTTGGACACCATTGAATGATGTGTCGCGGTAATTTGAATGATGCTGCCACTACCGTGCAGTGAGGATTGCTCGCTGCACGTGTGGCACGGTAGTGGCAGCTTCTTAGAGGGACTATGGCCATGAGCAATCCTCACTGCATGATAACTCTGGCGACGCATCATTCAAATTTCTGGTGCCAGCAGCCGCGGTAATTCCAGCTCCAATAGCGTATATTTAAGTTGTTGGAGTTAAAAAGCTCGTAGTTGGACCTTGGGTTGGGTCGGTTGGTCTGCCTATGGTGTGCACCGACCGTCTCGTCCCTTCTGCTGGTGACGCGCTCCTGTCCTTAACTGGTCGGGTCGTGCCTCCGGCGCTGTTACTTTGAAGAAATTAGAGTGCTCAAAGCAAGCCTATGCTCATATACATTAGCATGG
>JAMKQA010052395.1:0-11043 GCA_024699735.1 Posidonia australis | reverse complement strand
TTCAATCTAAAGATTAATTTATCTTCATTTAATTTTGTATTTTTCTAAATAAATTATTTTATAGATACTTTCTAATGGACAATTAAAAAACAATCAAGACTAATATTGGAATTATTATAATGCTATAGAAATATGTTTATGTATTTTAAACTATAATTTGTTTGAGAATATGTCCTTCTTAGAAACATAAAACTCCTTGATATGTTTTTACTTTTTAACTCTCTCCTATTAAATTAGTTAACTTCTTTGTGTAAACCCTAATTCATATTATATTAGATTCTTTAATATTTCTAAGAATAAATATATTTTAAAAAATTATTAGAATATATAGGCTAATAATGTTAATATTAAATAATATTTTAGGATTCTTAACTTTTAGTCATTTAGTTTTATAATATTTTCAAAATTTTATTTCAAATAAATGAATAATTAATGTCAAGTATAATCATTGTCTTATATTTTCATATTATATTTCAAAATATATTTATAAAAATATAAATAAAAATAGGAATTTTTTTTCAAAATTTATATTTTATAATCTTATTATTAGACATGAATAATTGATATCACACATGTCTAATACACTAGTAATGTTAAAGATGAAGCTTATTAGAAGAATCATCTAAACTTTGAGGGTATACTTAAAGAATTGGAATGATAGACATAAGGACGCAAAACATGATTTTGAAGACAAATCAAAAGATTATGTAAATGAAACAGAAGATCATGTGACTCATTTTGAAATTTAAATTAGTTATAATTTGTTTTCTCTATCTATGTAATCAAAACATCAAACTCAAGGTAAGAAAAGAATGAGTTTATAATATGGTAAACAAATTTATCCCACGTCCAGCAAAGTTTGCTTTGTTCTTCTTCCAATTATTTAAACGGGAAAGTGCATATGTTGGTGCCTACAGGCATTTTTCCTGTAGGCACTTTAAATCCCAACCGTTGGTTTATTTCAACGGATAAGATTAAATTTAAGTTGTCTACAATGTCGGGAAACCCTATAGCCTGCTTACGAGCCTCCTTCGCTGCGACAGTGCCTTTAGCCTCCTCTAGCCTCCTTCGCTGCGACGCTGCCGTTGGTTTGCTGGTCTTTGTTGCAGAGCTGTCAACTGCACTTGGCCAGTGAAGAATATTTCGGCCTTCTGGAAGAAAAATAAATGGATGGATGAAAGTGAATAGTGATATGGGTAGCGAGCAGAGGAGGAGAGAGAGAGAGAGAGGATAAAGGCCGATCCGGTCAGACTCCGTGGGTTCCTCTTCTGTTGCCCCATGTATTATCTTCCTTCCGTCCATCGGAATCTTGTGCCATACAGAACAAAACTGATGATTTATTATGTTATTCTATTGGGAAATGGAGAAAGTTTTCTATGCACAATCCATCCTATACAGTTCCATCTCTTTGGAAAAATTAAAAGAAATAAGGGAGAGAGAGTGGAGTTATGCAAGTGGACGCCTTCACTTTGTTTATTGCAAGTCAAGAATACAGAGAGAAGAAGAAGTGGGTGGTCTAGTCTCCTTCTTAAGGTTCATGCATTTTGGGTTCGCAGCAACAGAGACTTGTAATGGGTTTTTCCTGCAAGTGAAAGAGCTCTTGCGAGCTCACATCGCTTTTCTGACATCTGCTTGCCTTTCTTTTTCTAAAGATTAGAAGGTGATTTTCTTCTTCCTTTTTTTTTCCCAACGATTTCATCTCAACCGTTGATTAAATCCAACGATTGAAAATAAACTAACTTAAGTTATTCCTGTAGGCACCTACACAAAAAAACGACCCCTTATTTAAAATGCATTGTTTCAATTTTCCGGAATCCTGTTCTGGCCCGATTCGACCGGACCCGATTTCCAGGTAGATAAGTAGACATTCTTCTTCACAACTTCACCGTCTCTGAAAGGCACGATCAGCACCAGTGTTTCTCTCCCCGACAGAAATGATTCCTTTCGTCCTCTCTAAAACATCCTCCCTCCACCGGCGTAGCCCTAATTCCAAAAGCCACCACCCTCTCCTCTCCCTCCTCTTCTCATCCCTCTTCCATTCCCAGACCAGAACCATGACCACCATGACCACCACGACCACCAACTGCGTGGGCACCGGATGTCGAGCAGCTGGCCACCGTCGGGCCCATGGATGGTGCCGGAACCCTAGGCCGGATTCGGTGTTTGGGGTTTTCGCGAGGTGGAATTGGTTCTCTTCCTTGGTGGCGGCGGAGTTATCGGAGCAGAGGACCTCAGACGGGATGACGGTGGACGACATTGTCGCCAAGGGGTGGGCGGTGATGGAGGAGGGCACGGGGGATTGGAAGAGTCACGCTGCTTACATTGCGCAGTCGATCCAGCTCATCAAGAAAAGGATGCAGGTTGTATTCTGGTCTCTGTTGCCTTGCTGTTTTTTTCTTCTTTTAGCTTGTTTTCCGTATTTTCTGTAAGATGGTAAGTAGAAGTTCTTATCATCCAAATAGAAAGGGGTTAAAGTTCCTCTTGGTGCCTACAGCCAACATGGTTGTAGGCACCTTATTTTTTAAAAATAAATAGATGGGGGTGAAAAATAATATGTATTTGTTAGATATCTATAAATACATGGTGAAATTTTCATTTAAAATCAAACAACTATTAACCCTTGATCTAAAGGTCTTAAAATTCAACACATTTATCTAAATTTTAACAGTTATATTTTAGATTAAAAATAAACAATAAATATAACTTAGATTAGGATGAAACTTTAACACATAGTAGATTATCTTATAGATTAACTATCCATATAATTAGGTTTTTTTTTTAAAAACAAAAATTTAAAAAAAGGGGTGCCTATAGGAAAAAGTCCCTATAGCCATGTACAGGAAGCTTTTTCTGAAATGGGGTTAAAGTTCACGTTGCTGTTGTTTGAGAGGAAAAGCCACAAACATGTGTCTCATTAGTTAGGACTTAATCCCCTATAAATAGTGTATAGATGGTTCTAGATATATGGATCCCTAGAAAGATCCATTTATTGTAATTAATAACTCTAACACTCCCTTTCATGTTAGAACATATATATTTATCATATCCAGCTTGTTACAAATGGTTTCAAAAGTACACAACGTGAACCCTTTAGTGATTGCTCCGATGACGGAGTGTAAGGAGTCAAAATAAGCCCATTCATGACAACCTTCCTAACATAGTGATAGTCTACCTTAATTTGCTTTATCCTCTCATGGAAGATTGTATTGTTTGTTATGAAGATCGCCTCCTGATTGTCATGAAACATCTTTATGGGATGTTTCAAGTCCTAACTCAAGCAAGAGAGACTTGATCTACATCATTTCATAAGTTGTCTGTACCATAGATTTATATTCAACCTTTATGCTAGATCTTGATATAATATTTTGTTTTTTGCTCCTTCAGATGATAAGCTTTTCTCCCATATAAGTACATGTAGAAATGACTTGTATATATGTTCTGAAAGAAGAAAAAAAAAAAACTCAGATTATGGTGGTACTGTCCTCGGACGTGGGTTTTTTTACCCGCTCTTCCTGTTCGCAGCTGTTTAGTGGACACGGGGAGCTCGCTCGCGAATGATCGGAGTTTCTCCGTCGCGTCCGCTCGTCTACGTCTCCGCTCGCGTCTGCTCCTTGATCCACGCGTCTGTTATCCTGATCGCATCTGCTCCGCGCATCCACGCGTCCGCTCTTCCGCCGCGTCTGCTCCTCGCATCCACGCGTTCGCTCTGCGCATCCGTTCATCCACGCACCTGCTCACCCGCCTCCCTCTACTGCTATATAAGGAGGAGGCAGGGTCGGAGCTTTGGGCGAGAGATGGGGACATCTTTCTTCCTCTGGCTTCCTCGTCTGGGATTTTCCTTCTGGTTCTAGTTATTGTCAACATCTGTTCTTTTGTCTCGTTGACTCTGATAAGTTGCTGCTATTCTGTTGCTGTTACTGGTAGAAATTTTATATTGAAATTTCTGCGATTTGTATAAGAGTTATACTCTTGGTCTGAGCTGTATTATTCTGAAGAATAGTGAAACCCATCTGCCCTGCCCGTGGACATAGCCCTTTCTTGGGTGAACCACGTAAATTTACGTGTCTGCTTTATTTCTGTTCTTCATTTTATTTTCTTGTTGAACTAATCTTTAAACTTAACAAGTGGTATCAGAGCCAGGTTGAGTTTAGTTAACAGAAAATATCATGTCTTCACATACTGTTAAGGTGGAGAAATTTACTGGGAAGAACAGCTTCAGTTTATGGCAAATCAAAATGCGGGCGTTCCTTAAACAACAAGGAATTTGGACTCTATTGCTGAAGGAAACACCAGTTGGGGTCAATAATGCTGAGTTAACAGCGTAAGAAGAAAAGGCGTATTCAAAAATATTACTTTGTCTTGCAGATGAGGTAATAATAGAGGTTGCAGATGAGGAAACTGCTGCTGGATTATGGTTAAAGTTGGAAAGTCTATACATGACTAAATCTTTAACCAATAAGCTCCTTCTCAAGTAATGTTTATTCTCCCTTAAGATGAAGGAAGGTACGTCTCTCAAAGAGCATCTTGATAATCTTAATGCTATTCTTATGGAGTTAAGAAGTATTGAAGTAAAGGTTGATGATGAAGATGCCGCTCTGTTATTGTTAGTATCATTACCTCAATCTTTTGAAAATTTTGTCCAATCCTTTGTGATTGGAAAAGATTCAATCTCTTTAGAGAAGGTGAGAGCTTGTCTCCACACAAGAGAATTGCGGCATCTAGTTTCAACTTCAGGTGGAGAGATGACGGGCTTTTCTACCACTTTTGACAAAAACCGTGGTAGGTCAAACTCAAGAAGTTTTGACAAGAAAGGAAAGAAGAAAGGTAAATCTCAGGGTAGAGTAAATCCTCGAGATATCTGTAATTACTGTAAGAAACCTGGGCATTGGAAGAATAATTGTCCTAAAAAGAAGTCAAAAATGCCTTATGCTTCTACTGCTCAGGAAGAGACTGCCTCTGAAGTCGATGTCGGCTTTACTGTTTATGATTCTTCTCTTTCTTCTGATTAGTGGATTCTTGATTCGGGGGCATCACACCATATGACTCCAATTCGAGAATGGTTTTCGTCTTATAAATCTGTTAATAGAGGTACTGCTACTGTAGCCAATGATGCACAATGTAAAGTCGTTGGTATTGGATCTGTGAGGATCCAAATGTATGACGGGACGGTGAGAACTATCACTGAAGTACGTCATGTTCTGGACCTTGGGAAGAATCTTAACTCTTGATGATAAGGGTTTCTATTACAAAGGAGGATGTGGAGTCCTTCAGGTAAACAAAGGATCACTTATAGTGATGAAATGACTCAAGTAAGGACCGCTGTATATCCTTGAGGGCTCAACAGAAGTTCAAACTACTGTTATAGTATTCTCAACTGAGTTACTCCACAAATCTAAGATATGGCATATGCGTCTTGCTCACTTAAGTGAGAAAGGGATGCAAACTCTGCAACGCCAAGGTCTCTTAGAAGGACTTAAGAATATCAATCTTGATTTTTGCGAGCACTGTGTCTTTGGTAAGCAGAAAAGAGTTAAGTTTGGTCCTGCTGAAAGGAATACGAAGGGCAAACTTGACTATATCCATGTCGACTGTTGGGGACCAACGAGAACACCTTCTTTGGGAAATTCTAGATTCTTCCTATCCATTATTGATGACTTCTCAAGAATGACTTGGGTGTTTCTAATGAAACACAAAGGAGATGCCTTTGTCAACTTCAAGGAATGGAAAGTTCTGGTTGAAAACCAGACTGATCCAAAAATCAAGGTTCTACGAACAGACAATGGCCTTGAGTTCTGCATTAATGTTTTTGATTCCTTGTGCAGAAACACAGGTATTGTGCGACACAGAACAGTTGTACACACTCCGCAACAAAATGGTGTTGCAGAACGTATGAACAGAACTCCGTTAGAAAAGGTCAGGTGTTTAATTTCTAACTCTGGAATTGCAGATGTCTTTTGGACAGAAGCAATTCATACTACGTGTTTTATTACCAATAGATCTCCATCGTCTTCCATTCAGATGAAGATTTCTTATGAAGTTTGGACAGGTAAACAGGCAGATTATTCTAAATTAAGAGTTTTTGGGTATCCTGTTTATTTTCATGTAAATGAAGGCAAACTTGAGCCAAGAGCAAAGAAAGGTGTCTTCATGGGCTATGGAGATGGAGTAAAAGGATACAGGGTATGGGCTCCTCAATTGCACAAAGTTATACTTGCAAGAAGTGTAACTTTTGATGAAGAATCTATGCTACGGGAAGGAAAATCAGTTGTTGAAATTTCTGACTCTTCCTCAAGTAGCATTTCAGGTGATCAAGTGAAATTTCAGCTGTTTTCTTCTCAAAGGGATGCAAATCTTAATCCAAATGGTGAAGAAGATGAAATTGAAGGGCTAGAAGCTGAAACAGACACTTCTATAGGGATGGAACAGCCACAACTCTTTAGAAGTGTAGCTATAGACAGGTAAAGAATGGAAGTTCGACCACCTACAAGGTTAGGTTTTGAAAATCTAACAGCTTTTGCCTTGCAGGTGGCTGATGAACTTGGCTCAGAAGAACCATCATCATATCAAGAAGCCATAAACAGTAAAGAAGCTTCACAATGGATGATGGCAATGCAAGAAGAGATGGAATCTCTTCGATCTACCCAAACCTGGTCTCTGGTAAAAGCACCAGAGAGGAGGAAAATAATCGGCTGTAAATGGGTGTTTAAAAGGAAAGCTGCAGGTAGCATCAGATTTAAAGCACGTTTAGTTGTAAAGGGCTTCAACCAAGTTGAAGGAGTAGATTATACTGAGATATTCTCTCCTGTTGTGAGACATACATCGATCAGAGTCTTGTTAGCAATTGTAGCTCTACAAGACTTAGAGTTGGAGCAATTAGATATCAAAATCGCTTTTTTACATGGAGATTTAGAAGAAGATATCTTGATGTGTCAACCGGAAGGATTCCAAGATCTTTCAAAACCAGATTTTGTATGCAAGTTGAAGAAGTCTTTATATGGACTCAAACAGTCTCCAAGGCAATGGAATAAGAAGTTTGATATTTTCATGCACAAACTTCAATATCACAAAAGTCAACACTACTCTTGTGTTTATATTAGGAAGTGTTCTGATGGTTTTTGGGTTTACTTGCTTTTATATGTAGATGACATACTCATTGCCTCTAAGCAGAAAAGCGAAATTCAGAAACTAAAGTCTCTTCTAAAGTTCAGAATTTGAAATGAAGAACTTAGGTGCTGCCAAGAAAATTTTGGGAATGCAGATTTTCAGGAATAGAGAACAAAAGAAATTGTTTTTATCTCAGTAAGACTACATACAGAAAATTTTGTCAAAATTCAGAATGGATAGTTCCAAACCTACAAGTATTTCTTCTGTTCTAAGTGTTCACTTGTCTTTTTCTATGTCACCTCATACAGATGATGAAACAGAAGACATAAGTAGGACTCCATATGTTAGTGCAGTCGGGAGTTTAATGTATGTCATGGTATGTTCTAGGCCTGATATAACACATGTTGTAAGTGTTGTTAGTCGTTTTATGTGTAATCTTGGACGAGAACATTGACAAGCTGTAAAACGAATTTTCAGGTATCTTAAAGGATCTATTAAGTAGGGTCTAAGATATGGAAATAGTGATGATTGTCTTATCAAAGGTTATTCTGATTCAGATTTTGGAGCAGATAGGGACACTAGAAAGTCTATAATTGGTTATGTGTTTACAGTGGGAAATTTAGTAGTGAGCTGGAAGACATCTCTTCAACCAATAGTCACATTGTCATCCACTGAGGCTGAATATGTTGCAATGATAGAGGTTGTAAAGGAATGTATCTGGCTAAAAGGTTTGCTTGGTGATTTTGGCTTACATCAAGATTTTATTGACATTTTCTGTGATAACCTTAGTTCCATCTGTTTAGTCAAGGATCATGTCCATCATAAAAGGACTAAACATATTGACATAAGGTATCACTTTATCTGAGGTGAAAAGAGGGTAAAATTTGCTAAAATCGCTACTGAAGATAACCCTGCAGATGTTTTCACCAAAACTGTTACAGAGAGTAAGTTTGCCCACTGCTTAAATTTGCTCTTTATCTGTGATCGTATCTAGATCAGTTTTGTACGGCTGGGCGAATATTCAAGTCAAGGTAGAGATTTATAGAAATGACTTGTATATATGTTCTGAAAGAAGGAAAAAAAAACTCAGATTATGGAGGCACTGTTCCCGGACGCGGGTTTTTTTACCTGCTCTTCTTGTTCGCAGCTGTTTGGTGGACGCGGGGAGCTCGTTTGCGAATGATCGGAGTTTCTCCGTCGCGTCCGTTCGGCTGCGTTTCCGTTCGCGTCTGTTTCTCGATCCGCGCGTCTGTTCTCCCGATTGCATCTGCTCCGCGCATCCACGCGTCCGCTCCACGCGTCTGTTCTTCCATTGCGTCTGCTCCGCGCATCCACGCGTCTGTTCCGCGCATCCGTTCATCCATGAACCTGCTCACCTGCCTCCCTCTACTGCTATATAAGAAGGAGGTAGGGTCGGAGCTTTGGGCGAGAGACGGGGACATCTTCTTCCTCTGGCTTCCTCGTCTGGGATTTTCCATCTGGTTATTGTCAACATCTGTTCTTTTGTCTCGTTGACTCTGAGAAGTTGCTGCTACTGGTAGAAATTTCATATTGAAATTTCTGCGATTTGTACAAGAATTATACTCTTGGTCTGAGCTGTATTATTCTGAAGAATAGTGAAACCCATCTTGCCCTGTCCGTGGGCATAGCCCTTTCTTGGGTGAATCACGTAAATTTGCGTGTCTGTTTTATTTTTGTTCTTCATTTTATTTTCTTATTGAGCTAATCCTTAGACTTAACAGTACAGTATCTGGAAGTAGACTTCCTATTACCACGATCACCAACATAACCATAATTAGAGTAAGTTGTAATGTCGAAGTGTCCATGCCTCTTATATGTTAATCCTCTACTAGGTGTGCCTTTAACGTATGTCATACCTTACAAGGCACCTTTTTAATGAGTTTCTCATGGTTCATGCATAAAATGACTCAGTAAACCAGTTGTGTAGGGTATGTTAGCCCTCGTAATGGTTACGTAAATAAGTTTCCCAATCAGTCGCCTTTATCGTCCAACATCTTCAAACAATTTAGAATTGTCACTCCAAAAATCTGACTTGAATCAATTGGTGTCTTCTTAGGTTTGCACCCTAGAAGATCTACCTTCTGAAGTAGATTGAATGCATATTTTCTTTGACACATGACCATTTTGTCTTTCTTGTGTGCAAATTCAATCCCAAGAAAGAAAGTACTTGGGAATGCTTATGTCTTTGATGATAAAGTGTTTGCCAAGATACTCCTTGGTCTCCTAGATACCCTGTTAGAATGATGTTGTCAACAGAAACTGTAGTGATCACACACCTTTTGCCGTTCTTTCTAATGAAAGCAAAGTGATCCACTGTACATTTATGAAACCTACTACTACAACTTTGTTAACTTTTCGAACCATGTTAGAGGACTTTGCTTAATGCCATATATAGTCTTTTTTCAAAGGTAATTTTTTGACATCTAGTTGGTGCATCATCTAGCCTAGATTAATAGAGATTGATAGCAGAACCCGTATGGAATTCATCCAAGCCTTTGCATAGTCAATTTCATACGTTTGTAGACAGCCAATTCGAGCAAAAACCGTATGTAAATCCTTTTGCCATCAGTGGAGCTTTGTATCTGTCAACTATCCCATTGACCTTGTATTTGACAGTAAAGGTCCACTTACAACCAACCACAACATCCCCTGAAGATCTATCTACCAACTCCCACTCCTACGTATTACATGACATTAAGACTTGCATTTCCTCATTTATTGTTGCTTTCTAATGTGATACCTACATAACTTCAAGAGAGTTCCTAGGAACAGACTTAGATGCAATGGATGAGGCAAAGTGACGAAACTGAGGATTTAGGCGATGGTAGGAGAGAAAATTGGAAATAGGATGGGTTGTGACACCTTGTTTACTTTTTGAAAGGCAATAGGAACCTCAGGGTCAGTGGGGCTTGGACTTTCATGTTGAGAAGATGTATTGGTTTATGATTGAGTTGGTGGTTGGTCTCGATGTTGCTGTATATATACCTACAAGAGACGAGTGGAGTCCACAGGAACATCAGGAGAGACAGACTCAATAGGATTTGACTGTTCAATTGGGATTAGAAGGGGAATAAATGATGGATCCTAAGAAGGATACCCAAAGAAAGGAGTGGACTCAAAAAAGGTGATATAGATAAAAAGATGTTTTGTCACAGGATTAACAATGGTAGCTTTTTTGAGTCGTAGAGTAGCCAATGAAGATACACTCGATGGATCGAGGTGAGAATTTGTCAAGACTTGAATAAAATACATACACCTAAAAGCTTTGGAAGGGAGATTGTTGAGAGGAAAGAAAATCATGTTTCATTAGAGGACTTAAGTTACATATATCTAGAGAACAACTCTAACACTCTCCCTCAAGCTGGAGCATATACATCGAGTAAATCCAACTTGGTATTTAAGGAGCCAAACACACTACAATTCAAGTCCTTAGTAAAGATATCAGCCAACTGCTTAGATGAACTCGTATGTGGAGTAGAGATAGTTCCTTTTAACACCATATCTCTCACAAAGTGGCAGTCCATCTCAATGTGCTTGGTGCGCTCATGGAAAGTGGGATTGTTGGCAATGAAGATAGCGGCCTGGTTGTCGCAGAACATCGGCATGGGTGTCTTTGGTGCAAATCCCAACTCAGGCAGGAAGGATTGGACCCACACCATCTCGTATGCAGTCTGTGCCATCGATCTATATTCTGCCTCTGCACTGGAACGAGATACCACATTTTGCTTCGTACTCCTCCATGTAACTAGATTCCCTCCTATATAGGTACAAAAATCGGAGGTAGACTTCCGATCCCCTCTGTCCCCTACATAGCTTGAATCTGAGTATGCCACCACATTGACATGACCATTTTTACCATAGATCAAACCCTTTCCTGGAGAACTTTTTACATAGGCAAGAACTCGCAGGACTCCATTC
>JAMKQA010052394.1:0-10804 GCA_024699735.1 Posidonia australis | reverse complement strand
TGTGGAGGTATGACACTCCCTCCTGAGTACTGTGTGTGGAGGACGCCCTGAGGAGGCGTACCCTGTGGTGGCCAGTGCGGGTGGGACACGTGCCCCGTAGCTGGTAGCGTCCCGAGAGACAGGGCAGCCTTCCCAGGGAGGGGTTGGCTTCTGACGGTTCTCCTGTGAGAGGGGAATCGCGGGACGGTGGTTGGCTCCTGCACAGGGTGGCACACCATGGCAGTGCAGAATGCTGGGGTCGATCCTCGGTGGACTGCGTGTAGCTAGAGTTTGGTTGCCTGGCGCCGGGCTTCACGACTCACTGTGTGTGGTTTTGGCCATTGAGGGGCGTTGTTTGTGGTTTTGGGCCACTAGAGCCCTGGTTTGTGGTTTTGGCCAGTGTGGGCCTGGTTTCTATGGTTTTGAGAAAAGAGTTTGCGGAAGGAATTTAAAAGAAAAATTGATTATAGTTTTGTTTTCCGCGGTTTTCGTGGGGTGCGTATTGGGTGACTTTGTTCACTCATGCATTTTCCTTGTGGTTTTGTTCGCAGGTGCAGACATGCGATTGGTTTAGCGTAGTGCATATAGTGTGGAGTCTGCTAGCCGCACACACAGGTTCCTGGTGGTTGGATATTTTACTGTTTAGCTTTAGTTTTCCCGTAATTTAATTTGTTTAAATTATTGTGGAAAATTTGGGGCGTGACACAACAAGTTTTCACATGGTTTTTAGCATGATTTCTTGCTTCAATTTGCTTTTAGTTTTCTCTGGCTTTCTTCCTAGATATATCTGGGAAGACCCTTTTCTGTTTTTAGCCATTTCTATGCATGTTAGGTCATACATTGCATGTAGAAAAGCAAGGATGAAAAATCACTCGAAATTATTAGATCTTTGATCATATTTATGCAATACCCTCGCATCAATGCTTGACCCACGATACGAGTGATCCTTCTGAGCACTAGGACACACCCTGCACTCCATGCACCTTATTTTAGCATAAGACACCACACACATTTAGCATGGCATGGCATATCGCCCTCGGGCATACAATAAAGGCTGAAAAGTCGATATTTCATATAAGCAAATGAGAAACCTATAAAAGACCGATTATTCTGGCATACTAGGGTGCCTAATACCTTCCTAGTGCATAACAGGGATCCTTACCCATTTTCTGGTTTAAGACCTTCTTTTCCATTGGCTTATTTGCATGATTTGAATGTTTTTTTTAAATGGTTTTCCTCGTCTCCCATTTTTAATAGACTAGGTGGCGACTCCTGCATTTTTTATTTTATTTTTGCCATGACTTTACCGATCCTCGTGTATTTGGCTTTTCGTGTCAAGTCCCGAGGCTATCGTCGGCATGGTTACACTTTGAAAACTACCTTTAAAAATACCCATAGATTTCCTCAAAATCCTTTTTCAAAACATTCCAAAAACCATTAAAACAATGCCACAAAATACAGCCTTGAAGTCCCATTTAACTTACACGACTGGATATCAATACAAACCACCCTAAACAGTGCCACTAATTACCTAAATTCAGTGCACCGCACTAGAAACTGATCAACATCTAATCCTAAGGCCAATGATTAACCCTAGAGTCCATCTAGACCATTACAGGGAAAGGCTTAGTATTTCTAAGTTATATAGTCTTTTATGCTAGGTTACACCTAATGAGGTTTTGCTAATATATTTTAGATAGTCCCTAACTTGTCTCTAATGATTTACTTAATTATCTTTAAGCCATAGTTACTTATAATGTTAAAATGTCACTAAATATATCAAAAACTATTAAAAGTTCAAGATATCTTTTAGACTTAATTACTTTTAAATATATCTTGAACTATAAGCCCTTAGGAACTTGTTTTTAATAGTTTTTGAATACGAAATCTTCCATTTGGGACAAAAATTTCAAAGATTGGTTGCATGTAGTTCAAGATATCAAAAATCCAAAGCAGACATCCACTATTCATGTTAACTATTCATCTAAGGATAAATCACCGAAAATACTTGAAAGTTCAAATCACAACATTAATCTATGCATAAAGGAGGAATCTAAAGGTGTGTACCTCCACCAACGACGATCCCTGACTACGGTGGTGATAGGCAGTGGCTCGTACTCCTTCTCTTCTCCTTCTTCTCTTTTTTCCTCTCCTCTCCTTCTCTCCTTCCCTTCTCCTTCTCTCCTTCTCTCCTCCCTCTTACTATATTTATAAGGATGGAAAAAGGAGGAGTATGAAAGAAGACATGAGTATAGAACCAAACCACACAACCATTTACTATTTAAGTGATTCGTGTTGAAGGAGATCAGTAGCCTAGGCACACCAACTAACCACCATAACTTTGAAACAATCCTCAGGGTCTCCATAAGAGTCCACACAATATTTTAAACTCATGACATTTGGATACAATATTTGAAACTCGATTGTGATGTCGAATCAACAAAATCCAACTTAAGTTTTGAGTTCAAAATTCTAGAAATTCTCGTGCACCTAACCCATGGTACCAACCTATTGTACCAGTACGTAGCACCAGTACGTGAGTGACCCTAAAATTCAAATTACTTTGTTGATTAAAATACCATCTAGGGTCAGGATCATTACAGTTATATTCTAGAGATGCAAGTGATAAACATCCTACTCTATATTCCCAACAAGTAATCATTAGTTGGTACTAATGACATCTTATCTAAGGAGCAAGAATTTGTACTAACAACATCTTGAAGTATGGATGGTTCAGGCTAGATATTAGATTCTAAACATGTCTTCCAATAAGAATTGGTTTTATACCTATAGATCTACTAAATGTGGAGTTGTACTGATAGGTAATAATTTATAGACAAAATCTATTGAAATAGACATTATTAACTTGAGGATGCATAATGGGACGACAGCGACATTGATAAATGTTCAATATGTTCTACATCTGAATAAAAATTTTATCTTCCTTGACACTCTAGAAGTAAAATGTTGCAAGTACTTGACAGAAGATGTAGTATTGACAAGTTCTTCCCAAGTCTTGTCTAAGGTGGTATGAGATACATGTTAATCTTCGTTGATGATTATTCTAAGAAGGTATGGATTTATATTATTAAATTCAAAGATGAAGTATTTAAGTACTTCAAGTAGTGGAAGACACTTATTCAAAAGTAGGTTGAGAGAAAGATAAAGAGGTTGAAGACTGGTAATAGTCTGAAATTCAATTCAATAGAGTTTAATGAGTTTTGCAAAAATGAATGCATTGTTAGACACCAAATTGTGAGATACACGCCACAACAGAATGGAGTTGTAGAGTGCATGAACAGAACATTACTAGAGAGAGTTCAGTGTATGTTATTGATTGTTTATTTGTTAGAAAGATTTTTGAGCAGAAGCAGTTGCTACAATAGCATATCTAGTAAACCGGTTTCCTTCATTAGTCATAAACAACAACACATCAGAAAAGGTATGGTATGGTCATCCTCTTGATTATTCAAATTAGATGATTATTTGTTGTCCTACTTATGTACATGTAAGTCAAGGAAAATTGGAACCTAAATCTATAAAATGCATGTTTGTTGGCTATCCTTTAGGGTGAAAGGATATAGATTATGGTATTTGAATCCTAAGTCACCCAAATTGACTATTCACCCAAATTGATTATTAAGAAAAATGTCATATTTAATGAGTCTACTATGTTGACTTCCATGACAAAATCTACTGTTAAAACTTTCATGAGTTAAATTATGATGATTCAGTATAGTCACATATTAACTATTATAAATGCAAGATACAAGGCAAGGTTAGTTGTTGAAAGCTTTAGTCAGATGAAAAGTATTAATTATGATGATATTTTCATACCTGTTGTGAAGCACACTTCCATTCGAATCCTACTAGCTATAAGTGTAGTGAATGATTTGGAATTGAACAATTAGATGTGAAGATAGCTTTCTTTCAAATAGAACTTGAAGAATAGATATATATGCATCAATCGAAGGGTTTTGTGGTTGAAGGAAAGGAAAAACATGTTTTCTTGTTGAAGAAATCTTTATATGGATTGAAGTAATATCCAAAGTAATGGTACAAGAGATTCAATTTTTTAATAATTACATAGGGATTTAGTAAGAGTAGATATGATGTTTGTGTCTACTTGAAAAGGTTAGATGATGAGTCCTTTATTTATTTGTTACTTTATGTTGATGATATGTTCACTATAGCTAGATCTGAGGTAAAAATTGAAGATTTTATTTGGTAAAGAATTTAAGATGAAAGACTTAAGAATAGTAAAGAAAATTATTGACATAGAGATACATAGAGATTGAAGGACTGAGAAGCTGTACTTGATTTGGAGAGCTACTTGTTAAAGATGTTGGAGCATTTTGGTATGTTAGATGCCAAAAGCGAAACGGTTTCATTGGGCTGTCACTTTAAGATCTTAATAGAGTTATATTCACAGATGAAGGATGAGTATGAGTTTATGTTATGAGTTTTCTACTCCAGTGCCATTGGAAGCATCATGTATGTTATGATTTATACACGTTCAAACATTACTCAAGTTGTTAGTGTTGTTCATAGGTACATTTCAATTTCATGCAAAGGACAATGGCAAGCAGTGCAATCGATTTTGAGGTTCCTATGAGGTACTATTGGTGTTTGTTTGGAGTTTGAGAGGAGTAAAAATGGTCTGGTTGGTTACGTTGATACAAACTATGCTGGTGACTACAATAAGAGAAGATCTATGACAAGTTATATATTTTTTGTTGGTAGATGTGTAGTTAGTTGGATGGCCACGTTACAATAGATGTTGACACTATCTACTATAGAGGCAAAGTACATGGTAGCAATAGAAGAGATGAGAGAGGCAATGTGATTAAAAGGTTTATCTGCAAAGCTTAGTTTTAATCAAATGGTGATTGCTGTTCACTATGATAGTCAAAGCGTTATTCACTTGATAAAGGATCTGATGCACCACGAGAGGACAAAGTATATCAGATATCATTTCATATGTGAAATGATTATGTAAGGAGACATTTTTGTGACGAAAATTGACACAGTAGATAATCCAACTGATATGATGATAAAGTCTCTTCCTTTTTATGATCAAGTTCAAAGACCGTATGAACTTGGTTGGCTTATGCAGTATGTGATATAACTTGTATGACAAAGAGACAGGAAAACTCATCACAATCATGATGTAGGAAATAAAATTTCAAGTCAAGATGGAACTTTGTTGAATATACCTTGAAACTGTTAGGTGGATGTTCGCTAAATTATTAGGCTGTTGTAGGCGATTTACGGACATCCACTATAAACGTTCACTAACTTATTGGACCGATGTAGGAAATTAGCAGACGTTCGCTTTAGAAAAGGTTTTTATAACAAACCTGTTTTTTCTCTACATATATATATACCATTGAGTTGGGGTTATAATTTATTAAAGATCTTTTAATCCTAAAGGTATCTAGAGGGTTCTTGGTGGTAACTTTTTCTAGGATGAAGGATCTCAATCTTCTTCTCCATCAATCAATTGTATTTTATACTCATCTTGATTTATATAAAATATCTCTCTCTCTCTCTCTCTCTCTCTCTCTCTCTCTCTCTCTGCACGAGGACGTAAACTTATTTAGTTAAATCTTGTAAATATTTGTATTTGCATGTGTACTTTTTGTATTTGTTTTTACTTTATTTTTTCTTTGTTGTTTGATAATTGTTTGTGCACAAGGGAATCAAATCCTAACAACAGCAGCAAATATACTTATAGATGTAGCATGCAACAGCAAATATAGCAGCAAACGTATTTACAACGACATATATAGTGACAGAGACATATGTCAGTATTGTTGAATCTTTGTTGTCAAATACAATAATTTGCTGCAAGAAATATTTTTTTACCATTAATATGCCACTATAGATCTTTAGCGGCAAATATAACACCTACAGCGATAGATGCCGAATGCTGTCAATTGCATATTTTGTTGCAGTGAGAATTATCATGAGTTCTACTTCTCACTTCTTTATCAAAATGTTTAGTCAAGCTCATGCAGTCATGCCAAACTCTTTCCCTAACCTAAATCGAGTTCTAGCTCCAGCCAAGATTGGTGGAATTATTATGAACATTTCCAAGCTAATATCCGTAAGAAGCATCAAATTTCCTGATATTCTGGTCCATGTAAAAGGGTATGCATGAGTAAAATACACAATCACAGTGTATGTTGGAATCTTTTGAACATAAAAAAGTAAGATTCAGATGAGATCCACATTGACATCCAATTAGCCCACTTGTAATAGATGAGGAGGATTAAAAAAAAAAAAAAATGGATGGAAGAGAGCGATCGTGATCCATTTTATGGCTTGTAACTTGAGAAAGAGAATAGATCTAGTCTGGAGTTGTGATGAAGATAAAGAATGAAGAAAATGGTGAGGACCAGAATAAGCATGAATAAGATAAGGCATTGCGTCCACATTTCAGCGTCCACGCAAATATCAATCCCTCCCAATGACCAATGCGAAATACCACGACTTCAAAAGGATTCGTGTTTCACTCGAAGCCATTGAATTCTCCATCTCTTTCGTTCATAGCTACGTGTTTCGCTCCATATGAGTTTCGCTGGAGAGTTACGATGGGGAAGGAATCCAACGACACGAATTCCTAAAAATTATCATGTCCAGATAAAAGGGAAATCACCCTGTAATAATCCGCCTATCAGAATAAAATGGCTGCCAGTAGGAATAAAATTTGTATGCATAATGCATACCCTCTTAAAGTCCCACAACACATATCCTTCTGAACTTTTAACTTGCTACACATGTTCCTCCAAATTTAAAAGAGAATATTCAAAGTTTCCAATATACCCTCTACAACTTTATACCTTTTGAATGCAAGAGACCCAACTTTTGTTTAGTATTTTGTGGATTTGATGATCATATATTTGAGACCATCAAGGGTATGAAGATGGTACTAAGGTGGAGTAAAATAATCATCTTATTAATAAATTACTAAGAAAACCAATAAGAACTAACGTAATCGGTTCGTTCAAAAAGTATAAACTTATGAAGGGCATTTTGGTAATTTTTAATCATTTAGTGGATACCTTTTAAAATAGTGTGAAGTTATTGAGAGTATTTAAGGAATTTCAAATATCCGTTTATGGAGATCAATTATGAGTCAAAGTGGATTGCATACAATAGCATGTGTGCAATAGATTTTGAATTTGCAAGAATAAGTATGGTCAATTAAACTTTAGAAGAACATAAATGACATTTTAGGGATTCAAAGGTATGTATGCAAACATCCTTTTCCAATATGTAACACCCAAACCCACACCCTAAATTTTTCTTTTCCATTTTTTTAAAATTATTAACACTAATTTCTAAATCCAGACTTAATCATCAATAAACAACATAATTAACAGGAATAAATCTAATAGCTTACTCACTCATAATCCTTGATATGTAGTTGAGCAACTACCTTCTATGTACACTAGTAAATGCCCTATTTCTACACCTATACCTAGGAAAAACACAAATAATAAAGCACACATGAGTGACTATTAAAATAGTTCACTTAGCACACACCTACCTAAAACCAAACTGAAAAGGAAAACCGAAACACCAAACTCAAAGACCACAGCAAAACTAGACAAAAATCCTGTAAATCTCAATAGTCAAAGCAGGATATCAAAAATCGCACAAATCCTCTATGAAATCCAAACTACAAAGAACACAAAGCATTCACACACAGTGTAACATCCGTAAAATTTATTTTTGTAATTATTTACATTTTATGAATTTTATTCCTGGACGGGTGTTGCTGTTCCAAGGCCGGTCCCGTTGTGTGGTTTTGTGCTTAGACCTCGTGGGCCAGCTTCTATTTGCGTGTCCCGGTGCATGATTGGCACTATGCATTGTGGCATTGTGCGTGTGGGTCCATGTGGGGCCCAAGTGTGGGGTCTATGTCGTGGGCCGGTTGTTGTTGCTGGTGGTTGGGCGGAGTGGCCGGTGTGCTCGTGCGGTGTGCCGGTGGCTGAGATGTGCAGGTGAGCACGCTCCTAGCTATTGTGTGCGCAGACTTTACAAGTCGCATCGCACTCCTCCACCGCTCGTCACCGTCTCCTCCTTCATTCTTCTTCTTTTCTCCTCCTCCTCGGGAGCATTTCTCTTCTTCCCCACTCTCCCTTCCCTTCCTCCCCACTCCTCCTTCTTCCCCCTTCTCCTTTTCCCTGTCCTCCCCTGTTTTCCCCTGTTACGCGTCAAGAGCGAGAGAGAGTGAAGCAAAGGCATTTGGGTGGCTCGTGGTGGCCTGAGGAGCTCCGGAGCGATGTCCCTGGGGTCGTGGTGAGGCCGTGGTCGTGCATGGTCGCGGGTATTCACCGGAGTCAGTCGGAGATCGTCGGAGAGCATTTTCAGCTATGTATCCCTAATTTAATGTGTAGAAATCATGTAAAATGGTAGAAATGCCTAGGATGCATGTAATCTAGGCTAAATTTAATGTTTTAGAATTTTTGAGAATTTATTGTGGCATTTATGGATATTTAAGGTGGTTGGTGTAATTTGGGTCGTTTTGACCCTTCTACCTTTGTGATTCTATATTTTGATGCATGGTGAATGGGTTTCAGTTTTGTTTATTGGGATTTGGAATAGACTCGAGGGTCTACATCTTATGTTTTATGCAAGATTTTTGGTGCTTATTTAGGGGGTCTGATCGGAGGTCCCAGTTAAGACGATTTCGGATTGTAGGGTTTGGGTCATTTTCTGTTTTCGTAGAATTTGACATACTGAACCATTTCGGTATGTCGTTTTTCTATTAGATTAGGTTCTCTGGTCGAAATTCGATCGTCCGATTTTGGACGATCATTTGAATCAAGAGATTTCGGTTGACCGAACCAATTTCGGTATACCGATTTTGGCCTGAGTGTTGATCGTTGACCTGATTCAGTTGACCGATCCAGATCGGTCTACCGAACCAGGGACTTTCGGCATACCAAACCTGTTTTTGGCATGCCGATTCTGGGCCCAAATATGTTTATAAAATGTGTTTCCCGAGGGTTTTCTGGATTGCTGTGTTTTGTCCCTATAAGATGGGATCGTAGGCTGTTAGTGGTGGTCCCCTGGGACACTTGATGCGCTACTTTGCCGAGGTTTTGGAAGAGTTTTCAAAGATATGAAAACGGTTTTAGAAAATGGATTTCAAGGAAATAGTTGGCTTGTTTTGGAAAATATTTTCCTGATTTTCTCTGTACGGGCCGAGATAGTGTGGGACCATGTCGTCGGGACCAGGGAATGTGACAACATTCTCGGGTGGTCGGGCATGACTCCCTGGTTGAGGTTGGGGGCTGAGATACCTGAGGCTGAGGGGCGTCGAGTCCTGGAGGTATGAGACTCTTTGACTGTCGTCTCAAGGCTAGAGTTGTGGTCCACGGGTTGAGGTGTCTTGTGGCATGACGGGGAGGTATGATACTCCTGCTGTCGCTATGAGCACTGAGGCTCGGGTGTCGTCAGGTGTGGAGGTATGACACTCCGTCCTAAGCATCGTGTGTGGAGGACGCCGTGAGGAGGAGGACCCTATGGTGGCCAGTACTGGTGGGGCACGTGCTCTGTAGCTGGTAGTGTCTTGAGAGATAGGACAACCTTCCTAAGGAGGGGTTGGCTTTGTGAGAGTTCTCTAGGTGGGAGAATCACGGGATGGTGGTTGGTTCCTACACAGGGTGGCACACTATGGCAGTGCAGAACGCCGTGATCACTCCTAAGCGGACTGCGTGTGGCCAGAGTTAGGTTGCTTGGCCCCAAGCTTCCCGACTCACTATATGTGGTTTTGGCCATTGAGGGCTTTTGCTTGTAGCTTTGGGCTGGTAGAGCCCCCGATTGTGGTTTTGGCCGGTGTGGGCCTAGTTTATGAGGTTTTGAGAAAATAGTTTTCGAAATGAATTTAAAAGAAAATTGATTATAGTTTTGTTTTCCGTGGTTTTCTTTTGGGTGCGTACTGGGTGACTTTTGTCATTCATACGTTTTTCCTCGTTGGTTTGTAGGTGCAGACATGTAGAGAGTTAGCGTAGTGCATATAGTCTGGAGTCTCTTAGCCGCACATACAGGTTTCTGGTAGTTAGATAGTTACTGTTTGGCTTTAATTTTCCTGTAATTTAATTGTTTTAAATTATTGTGGAAAATGTGGGGCGTGACACACAGTAACATTTACCTAGGAAAAATCATCTTAAAACCAAATACTCAAATCTCCTAAAACCTGAGATTTGTCTACCATCGAAACGTACCACCAAAACGGGGATCTCATCTCAAACTATAAAACCTCAACAAGACAATTTAACTAGCTTAAATCCTTTAAAACAAGCATTTTAAAACCATTTTCTCTTTTCTTTCAAAAACACATGCATCTTTGAAATCTTTTTATGCATTTTCAGCAAACCACAACTAAGCCAAAATTGGCACAAAACCACAACACACACACCCAACACAAAAATCTATCGTGTGACCCTAGCCATAGGTGACCAATTAGCTACAAGCAATCGTCGGGGACTCAAACCTTTGTTCCTACTACACTACTGTGGAGAACTACATCATTCAAGAGTCCATCTACTCTGGGAACTCAGCTTTCAACATGTGTGTGTGTGTGTCTATATATATATATATATATATATATATATATATATATATATAAATATATATATATGTATATATACATATATATATATATAGGAGAAGGTTCAGATGAGGACATGTCCTCTTTTTAGCATTTTGAGGACAACTTCATATCTCAATATTTAACCATTAAATTAAAAATCTAAACCGTTAGATGTCATCTACATTCTCTAGGATGAACACATGTAAAATTTCAAGT
>JAMKQA010052392.1:0-11549 GCA_024699735.1 Posidonia australis | reverse complement strand
TACTTATTTATTTGGATTTTTAAGTGATTAAATTTAAGTTAAGTTTGAATTAGGGTTTTTGTCTTATTTAATGGATTTTAATTTCTTTTCACTTGATTAGGGTTTAAAAAATTTGATTAATTAGGGTTTTATTGAATTTTAAGTTGATTTAGGTGGGTTTTAAGTGGATTAGGGTTTTTATTTGATTAATTAGGGCTTTTGTTTGATTTTTAGGTGTAATTGATTGGATTTTATTTAAGTCAAGGTTTTTGTTTAATTTTTAAGTGGATTTGATTGATTAGGGTTTTTTTATTAGAGTTCTGTGGGATTTTAGGTGGATTTTAGCTGGATTAGGTGTTTTATTTGTTTTTCAGTGGATTTTTAATGGGTTTTAGTGTTTTACTCGGTCAAGTGGGCTAGTGTGGGTATGATTGGGACCTGTATGGGCTAGGATGTTGGTGGTCGCGACCAGAGCATCAACCGGAGGAGCCTGCTGCCAAGTGACTTGAAAATCGGGGTGTCTACAAATGCATATGTTTTTGGAAAGATTTTTCGTGGTATTTTGATAGGAACCACAATGACCGTGGATCGCACTGGTGGACCAAGGACGATTGATACCCCTGGAGGACCGGTTGCAAGTTTAGGGTCTTGATTGTCGAGTGGTAGGAGTCACTATCGTCAGACTGTATTGGTAGACTAGGGATGACTGATACCCTTGGAGGGCCAGGTAGGTCCAAGGTTGTGATTGTCGAGTGGTAGGGCCCTGGTTGGAAACCGGGTCGCTTGAGTTGAGGACGTCAAGAGGACGTACCCCGTGTTTTTCCAAGAGTGGACTTTTGAAGGGTTCCTAGTGAGAGGAATCCAAGATGGATGAACTCCTACACAATGTGGCTTATCTGTGGCAGTGCAGTGCACTTCGGCGGCTGCTTATTGGCTGGTCGGTCGGTGATGGCCATAGTGACACGACAGGTTTTCTTGTTGGGTGTGTGTGTTGTGGTTTCCTATGTCGGATTCAAATTTTCTGGCTTTGGGTCGAGAGAGACCTTGGTTTCAAGACGAGGTTTTGTAGTGGTTTTCTGGACTTGGGTTGGCATAGAGTAGCCATTCCAAGGATGCATAACGATTTTTAAAGTATGCACGAATTTTAAAAAGGAATGTGGAAAAAGAGTTTTAAAGGCATGATTAAAAAGAAAAGTGTATTTCCTTGCTATAAAATTTTGTAGCTTTTGGTTCTTGTAGACTTTGGGTTTTGTGGCTACCAAGAAGGTAGTTGAGTGGTTTTGGGAGTTGAGGGCCAAAGGCTCTAATGCTCGTTTTGTTGTTGATTTTTGGGTAGGCATGTACTAGGTGACAAGTGGTTGTCACTCATGTGTGTTTGTATTTGTTTTCTTTCAGGTGCAATGTTTAAGGCTGCAGTCCAGTTCACTAGTGCAAATAGTTGGTGCCATGAGCCGCACACTATAGGTTCTGGGTAGGAATAGATTTCTATTTGATTGAAAATTTTCAATTAATAGTTATTTAATTAGTTTCCTGTTAATTTGACAGTTTGTTACTTGTTTTGAGAATTAATTGCTGATTAATTGACTTTGGGTAGTTGGATACTAGTGTCTGGTGCCAGGGGTGCCACACTAGTACTCTCAGGAAAAGACCATCGTCCCACAACTCGACTTGGCAGAAAAAGGAGTTCTATGAGTAAAGAACCTGATGAGAGAGTGAACCCTTCCTTTGCCAAACCGGGGTTTGCCTCTTAGTCTGAGTGTTGTGTCTATGTACACGATTGGGACTTCCAAAGGTTGGAATCCACTCTCAACGAGACTTCAAGCTTCACCATGATGGGACTTGATGTAGCCTCAAGGTGGGACTTGATCTACTAACACTTGGTAGGATCTGCACACTTAATAGTTTGTTTTATTAATCAAAGGATGTACCTTTCCCTACCATAAAAGGATATGGCTAAGTTGCCTAGGGAAGGTACTGCAGTGCCATCTTTTACTCCCCTGTATTAAACTAGGTAGAGGGAATTAGTTCTGGCCTCAGCTAGAGATGAAAAATCGGAGCCTAGTGGACGTCGGTTGTGAGTCATCCATGGATGCTCTAAAGATCATTGCGGGGCAATGTCTTTGTTGAGAAAATGCACCTAAGCTGTGAAGGCATACTTGAGTAGGACTTTAATGTCAAAACCTGGAGAGTCGATTGTTGCATCACTAGCTAGACCAATTCCAGTTTCCTTATTATGTTTTCACTTGTAAGTAAGGTGGATGGCACTACATATTTTATTTTTCCTTTTTCTTGGGTCTTTTATTTTTTTTTGGATTTTCTAAACTTTTTTGGTTTTTTTGGATTTTCTCTTTTTTTTTGACAATGATGATGTAGTCATAGCCCTCCCTCTCATGCATTTAGCATTATAGCCTTATATTATCCAAGGTGAGAGAGTTGTCCCTTTTTATCATGCCTAGACGCTTTAAGGACTTCGTACTTCGTACTAACCTTAGTTGATTGCTACCTCACTTATTTACTCAGTCCTTGAGCTTCTAAAGTTTCCTACCTCTTGCCTATAGGTGGAGGAGTTAGGAAAGACTCGAGGTTTAGCAAACTCTTGGCATCGGTAATAGCTTTAGTGCTACTCGCCGGCGGTTGGCCTTATGCACTTGTAGCTTACCTAGGGATTTGGCCTTTCTCCTTTTTTTATTTTGGGATTCCTCTCTCTTGTTATTTTCTGTAGATGCCTGCCCATCACTGCCTTCTCGGACTTATGTTATGACAACACACCTACTCGTCGATTTTTCTCACTCCATTTTTAGTACCTGCCCATCATTGCCTTCTCAAACTTATACTATGATGATGTACCCTACTTTTACGTGCTCTCTCCTCTTTTGGGTGCTTTCTAAGTTGTCAGGTTTTGGTGCACTCACCCATCACTTCCTTCTCATACTTATGCTAGGTTGCTATGCTATATAAGGCGACCGACTATTAGGATATGCCTAAGCTCTGAGCCTATTTTGCTCATATCTCCCTGTGCACGTGTATGTGTAGATAGGCTAAGGTTTGGGGTTACCCTAGTTACTTAGCTTCTTTTCTATACAGGAGATGGTTTTCTTCTTCAGCTAGTACTAGGTCTTGGGTTCTCTCTAAGTTTTAGCGTGCTAGTTAAGGACGTACTTCTAGAGTACATGTAACTTTTACAGATCCGAAGAGATCTCATGTCATCCAACCCAATTGGGCGGACCTTCCCTAGGTGTTACATCCTTTGCTTAAAAACCTAAGTTAATATGTTGGCAATTCTGCTTAATGTCATAAGTGGTCATGCTTAACTCATACTCATCAATCATTATTATTATTATTTTCTTTATTGCTATTATTAGATCTAACTTAGTATTCAAAGAAAATAAATAATGACAAAAGAGGAAGATTAATCTCTTATTTACAAGTTTTTGATTCAAGTAGGACCTTACCCCTAGTCAGGCTTGATCGAGGCTCTTACTTCCCTCCCCAGATGGAAGGGTATACTTGTGGGACGGCTGTAGGAGCCTTCCCCTAGCGTTGAAGCTTCAGGTACTAGTGGTGCATCATTCGATTTTTCTTTTGATTTGTGCCCAGTTCTCGCCTTTTCAGGGTCACGGTCTGACCCATTTTGATCTGGTCCTTGTAAGGTGTCCCCGTTGGCTAGATCTCCCTGTGAGGGTTCCCGTTTCTCTAGTGCACAATCACGAGTATTTCCATTGATTTCTCCCCAACTAATGTACTCATTGATGCCCTTGGTGGGCCTGCTTTCTTTTGTTGGGTCTGGTGGCTTAGGTGGAGGCTTATCCTTGTCCTGGACTGTCTGCATGCTTAGTCATAGAGAGTTGATGGCTGTCGCCATTTCATACCAGTCTCGATTAGCGTATTCATCGTAGACGGGCAGTAGCTCTTCCATGCCATCTATGTGGGCGAATTCATGTATTAGAGTAAAGGCTGCAGCATCTTCGGTTACCATCTCTTGGACTAGTCGGAGGATGGGCACAGAAGTCACATCTTCATTTACTGATAAGGGCGAAAGCACTATCACCTCTTGTTAGAGCTTCGTAAAATCATTACTCAGCTGCTCCGGATCAGGCTCGCACTCGATGGCCACTAGTTCTAAGGTTATCGGCTTGTCGTCCTCAACCTCCATGTGGGCCATTGGATGACCAAGCATGTGGTCTTGATAGATCTGCATTTCAGGCCAGTTGCTTTCCTCGACTTTCCTTTAGTCTCTCTTTTAGCTCGATTCACATGATTTCCCCCTGGTCATTTAGCTCATGAATCTTGTCCTTGACCGTAAAACACTCCTCTAGTGTATGCCCATTCTTCTAATGATATGGGCAATACTTGGATAAATCATCACCGAGAGCACTTGTGTGACACTTGGGCCTAATTATCTATTTTAATTGAAACACCATGTAATCAATTATAATATTGTATGAATGGTTTATTAATGGATAATTTGTTGTTTCATGTGATTGTGGGGTTTGGTTGGCTTTCTATGCACCTGTTTGTGATGTGGGACCAATGAGGGGTCCAGTCGGAAAATGCACAGTTGCCTCGATTTACGTGCTCATTCTTTTCTCTTTTCTTTCTTCTTTATTCTCCTTCTCTCACCCACAAGCTCTCCCTATCCCGGTCCTCTTCTTCTTCCTCCATCGAGCCCATGCCACCAGTGACACGAGCCCGTGCCACGCCATCTCTCTCGACGCGATGGGCGGTCGGCGCAACGCGGGAGGAGGAGGAGATAAAGAGGGGCAGAGGCGAGCGGAAGAGAAGGGAAGGCGACCAAGAGAGAAGAGGAAGAGGGAGAACGGTGCACACAACAGAGGAGGGTTGAGCCATGTGGTCCGCCGATGAGGAGGAGCTTCACCGAGGTAGGAGAGATTCACTGGAGCGTGAGAAAGGTCACCGGAGCGCCATCTAAGGTACGCAGCCCTCTTCCTCTCTCGTTTCCATGCTTTCAGTTGATTATGTTAAATGCATGAAAATGGAATTAAATGCATGTAAAATCGTAGAAAAATAGTGGAATTGATGAGAATGAGTTGAATAGCATGGAAACGTAGATATTATGTGGATAGGATGGAAATTGGTAGGGTTATATGAGATTTAGGGATGAAGGCTACCGTAGATGTTAATGAGCTTCACCCCTTTGTGATTTTCATATGAATTGCATAGTTGATGGATTGATGAATGGTTTGAGGGGTTTTGAAGTAGACTCAAGGGTGTACACCCGAAGATTTACTTGCATTTTAAGATATGTGTTTAGGGGTCCACCAAAGGTTCCCAATTTCGACGAATGCGAAGGTTGAAACAAGGGAGGTCCCCTAGTCACAGGTAATTCGACATGCTGAACTGGGTTTGGCATACCGAATTCCTGTCAGATTAAGCCAGGATACCTGGTTTCGGTAGGCCAAAATCACTTGATCGACCGAAACAAGGAGTTTCGATATACTAAAAATGTTCAGTGTACCGATCTAGGGATTTTCGGTATACCGAACTTTGTTTTCAGTCTACCGATTTTGCCCTAGCCCTGACATATATAATGTGAATATAAAATGGAAATAAAAGGTTTTAAATGGACAATGAGCTTGTGTTAATGGTGTTTTCCCCATGTAAATAACATGGAGGTGTATGGAACCCAAATAGATGAATTTGGGGAATGATTTTGGGTTTGAGACCCTAAAGATGAACAAAAGTAATTTAATGTGTGGTTTTAGGCATGAGTCTCAATTTATGATTTTAAAACATGGTTTCAAATGAATTGAATTGGGACCCCAGTAGAGGGTCATGTGTTGCTTGGAATAAGCTCCTGCAACAAAAGGAATGAAATGGAAATGGTTTTGAAAAGAGAAACTTAAAGAGTTTTAAAAATATAACACTAATAATGTGTTAAGGAACCACAGGGGTTGGTGTCGACGATGTGGTAGGAGTATGAAACTTCAATGAAGCCAACTGTCAGATACAACTGTGGTTGCCGAGCTTGAGACGGTGTAGGCTAAGCCTGGGTTATTGAACATAGTTGTACGGGTCACCAAGCTCGTGATAGTGTAGGCTGGGCTTGGGTGTATGAGACCTAGGTGTCCGGGTCACCGACGGTATAGACTGAGCTTGGGTTATTGAACCTAGTTGTTCGGGTCACCAATGGGACGTCAGACAAAGACGTATCCCCATGCTTATGAAATGAAATTAAGGTCGGTTGGTCGGGGCGATGTCATCCCGTACGGGGAATTTCACTGTGGCAGTGTAGGGAGGTAGGAGAAATGATGTCCTTGCCTACTGCTTGTGTGCCTTGTTACCCTTGATCAAGATAACATCAATAAAGAAAAGTGGAAATGAATAAGAAAAGCAGGTGTGGTTTTTTGAAAACTGAAAAGAAATGTGGTTTGGCTAGGATTGGACTTATGAATGGTCCTAAAATCCTAGAATAAAATAAGAATTGTGTTTTAACTAGTTCCCAGCCAGTATTTATGATTTTTGGTTTTGAGCCCGAGAGGCATTGTGTTTTGAGCTGGATCTGGTCGAAAATGTGGTTTCTCAAGATAAGAGTTTTAAAAGTGGTTTTGGTCTTGGGAAGAAATCCCAAGCAATAAAATAAAAAGAAAGATGAGTTTTGAGAAAGAACATGATTTTGGATATTTTAAAAGAAAAGGAAATGTGAGTTTTGAAAAAGTAGTCCTGAGAACAGATTCCCAAGTGATTTCAAAGGAAAAAGGAAATGATGTTTTAAAATGGATTTTCAAAAAGGAAAACCAAGTTTTATAAACTAAAAGCTGTGTTTTTAGCAATTTTGCCAGATTTCGTTGTTTTGGTGTTTAGGGCACATACTGGGTGACTTAGATGTCACTCATGCGCGCTTTGCTTGATTTTCAGGTGCAGGTCGTGTGCAATCGAGTTTCGGTGCTAGAGTTGGAACTTCTAGCCGCATATCATTTCCTGAAGGTGAGCCTTAGTTACAGTTGTTTAATTTTACTGTAATTAATGTAACACCGCTTATGATACTGTGATCTTGGTAGCGTGCTCGAGATCGGGGTTACAGTTTAGGGTAGGAGCTCGAGGCTCTAGATCTCCACTCTCCATGAGCATTCTGAAGACATTGGAGAGTGGCTCTGGCAGTGGTGGGTAGTTCCGCCTCTGATAGCTCTGTGGTGGAGGGATGGCATGGTAGGACCTCTACCTCTATTGTTGCCCCTGCTGGGCGTTCACCTGGTAGTTCGGAGGCTACTAGTACTGTGGTTGCTGTTGTTGTTGGGGATGCCATTGAACTAATTGCTGTGACAGTTGATACTAGCATTGCCCTTGCTGGTATTGCGGATGATATTGCAGGTGCAGCCCCTAGCGTTGGAATAATGGACTTTGGTGTTGGATCGGCTGGTTCTGATGCTATCCCTGATGCTAAGTTGAAACCAGAGCCATGTTGCCTATAATGCCTTCAAGTGCGTAACTGGAGGTCTTCTCCTTGCCCTTTTCTTCATACTTTAGGAATTGTAAGTCCATTTTGTTGTGGAGGACCCTTGTAGCTCTGTCGTACAGGTAGGAGTATGATTGGAAATTGCCTATCAGTAGGCTTGCCTTGAGAACTCTAGCAGTGTTTCTAGCTATAATCTCAACTGCTTGATCTTCTGGGATGTGACATTTGGATCTAGTGGCCATATCTCTCCATCTACTAGCATAGGTGACGAAATCCTCATCTAATTTCATCTTTTTGGTGAGGAGGTCTCCTATGGTGGTCTTGTGCTGGATACAATGGTCATATTGTTGTAAGAACTTTTCCAACACAATATTGAAGTCACTGAGATCATGTGCTGTGAGTGTGTTGAACCATCTCAGTGCTTCTCCTTCCAAGCTCTTGAAGAAGAGGTAGACTGCCAACCCATTGTCATGTTAATAGGGTAGGGCGTCCATGGTGAATGTAGCTAGATGGTTCTATGGATCGCCTGTCCCATTGTATTTCTGAATATTGGGCAATTTGAATCCGGGCGGTAGTGTGAAATGTAAGAACCTAGATGTGTCAAAGCCGACCGATGCTTTAGATGTGACCCTAGCCTCTGTGAGTGCGTCTGATATCATTCTCTAGATGTCCGAGCTTGGAATGGCTACTTGCCCCTAGCTCTAGTACCCTAGTTGGAACTACTGTCTTAGTGCAATACCATATTGTGGAGGAAAGGAGGGTTGAGTCAGAGCACAAGATACGGTGTGATAAGGTGACGACAGCTTAGTTTCCCTTAGGTAATGGTTTGAGTGGTAGCTCAGCAGGGATTGGATAGTTTGATGGACAACATAATATGCCAGGGTCATAGGATATGAAATAGAGGATAAGGACGATGGGCCTTGTATTGGGAAGTTTAATGTTGGGCTCGACGACGTAGTGTATGTATTTCCCATGAGAGGTGAAGTTATTGGGCCCTGATGATATGAATACGAAGGCCCATCAACATTTGGAAACTGTGGACTAGAAAGCTTGTGATGGGCCATGGAATGATGGATTTGGTTGGAGGTTCCTATGGGAAACTGATGTGAGTTAATGGACGGGGGAACACTCCATGGTCTAGAATGGCTCATTTCTTCCCCTCCTCTTTCATATGATGGTCCTCCATACAAAGTTAGAGTGTTGAAGTGATGTAGCTAACACGTTGGAAGAGGTGGCCCATGAATACTATGCTTCTGCCATCGTTGGTTCGGTCGTCCTCTTTTGGATCATCTTCTTTCAAGATATTACAAGTTTGATGGAAAGGAGAGATTATAGACTCTATAAGCTACACCCTATTACAAGTATCTAAAAAATACAAACTTTCAATAAAGAAAATGTTTACAACTTGTTTAATGAAGAAAATATAGACCTAGGACTGTTTCAAAGATTCCTTGTGTAACGACCCCTAAGTCGCTACCACTAAACCTAGCTACAAATTTTATTTAATTATTTGCTTTATCATTATTATTAACCAACAATTACACTAATTATGTAGCTAAGACTAAGTACTCTCAACAGGAAATACAACTAATAAACAACAAAAATAAACTAAACTAACACTCACCTAGATCCCTGATGTGTGGTGGCGTGACTCCTCTTATATGCACTAGCAACCAAAAGCTATTATCCTGCACCTACCAAAACACAGGAAACAAAACACACGTGAGTGACCACTCAACGGTCACCCAGCATGCACCCCACCTACAACTTGGCATCCTATTCCGAGGGCAACCAAGCACAAGCATCACACTCAGATGCTAACAAACCAAAAGGGCAATCTACCGACGCCCAACACAACAAGCACTGGCATCCCTCTCGGATGCCACAACACCAAACCAAGCAATCTACCACTTCCTGATAAGCTATAAAATCACAAAACCATGCCTTTAAAACTATTCTTTTCTTTTCCTTTGCAAAACTATGTGCATGCACTTTTAAAACCTTTTATGCATGCCCGAGAAAGCTACTCTTGCCATCTCAAGCCTAAAACCACACCAAAAGCACAACTACAGAGACTCTGCTCTGCACAACAAGGTCCCCTTTAAACCCAAGCACAACACCAAACCATGGAGCCTCCACTCCCAAAACAATGGAGCTACCGCTCCCAAAACACCACGCCTCAATAAGTGCCAAAGCCACGACCTCCTCTAGGCCTAGAGCCTGATTTCCCAAACTAGGACTCCGCACAAACACAAGCAAAAACAGTGTGTCGAACTGCCCAGTGCCAAGCAGACAACACTAGCCACAAGCAGTCCACCGAGGAGCAACCACGATGTCTGCACTGCCACGACGTGCCCCCCTGTGCAAGAGTAGCGTCATCCTGCGATTCTCCTGCCTAAAGAACCCTCAACAAAGCCAACTCCTCCTTGGGAAGGCAGTCCTGTCTCTAAGGACGCTACCAGTTATGGGGTGTGCGTCCCACCTGCACTGGCCACCACAGGGTACGCCTCCCCACGGCGCCCTCCACACGGTGCTCAGGAAGGAGTCTCATACCTCCACACCTGACAACACCCGAGCCTCAGTGCTCACAGTGATAGCAAGAATATCATACCTCCTTATCAGGCCACGAAACATCTCAACCCGTGGACCTCAACCTCGGCCCCACGAATGACAGTCAAGGGGTGTCATACCTCCAAGACCCGACGAACACTTGCCTCAGTTTGTTGGTCCCCAATGCAAATAGAAAGCATCGAAAAACTCTTTCTAAAACCATTTCCAAATCTATACTTTTCCCTTTCCAAAACTCTCTTTTGGAAAACCTTTTCGAAATCATTAAATATCCTTTAAAACTCAAGCAATATTGTGCTCAACAGCAGCACGAAAACCAAAGGCGAAGAAACCACAATCAAAACACAGCCTCGACAGCTCTCCTGTTAGGCCCAAACAAAAGCACCTTGGGAGTGTCAAGGTTCACAAGCACTACGCTCAACCAACGACCACAACCCAAGAAAACACCAACAGTAAAGCAAACACAACCAAAACTCTATGCTCTGACACGAAGTGTAAGACACCTACTAGCTTGTGTCCCTCAGGAGCACAACCAGATCGGCTCAGACACCCAGGACAGTGCCACTTAATACTCCATTCAGTGCACCGTACGCAAAACCACATAAACTCTAGACCTAGGGACACTATCATTATCCTTAAAGTCCAGTCTAAACCAACTAGGGAAAGAACCTATTATTTCTAAATCATTTCATCTTTTATTCTACCACACCCCAAGTGGAATCTTGCTAATTAATTTTAGGCAAATCCTACAATTATTTTAATGGTTATCCTAATCATTTGTTCCATTAAAGCCTTAGAAAACACCCCAGAAACCCTGGCCGACCCGTGCACTTGGGCCACACGACTGGCCCATGCTCTAGGAAATCTTGTTTGAGTTCCAATAGAACCTAGACCTAGGGCTAAAACCGCTGTCGGGCCTACACATGTGGCCCGCGTAATCGGCCCACGCTCCTAGTTTTCTGTCAGAATTCAGACAACGGAAGATAGGTGACCCAAACTTTGCCTTAAGTGGGAACCAAGATCGGACCTACCAAACAACCATCAAAAATTACACTCAAAATATATGTTGTAGACCTTCGAGTCTACCCCAAAACCCAACAAACAAAACTGAAATCCATTCACCACACAAGGAGATATGAATTTCCAAGCACAGAGAGGTCAAAAAGACCCAAATCCAACAACCACCATAAATGGCTATACATGCCACAATAAATCTCCAAAAATTCCTAAACACATTCCTAGCATCCACACACATGCAATTCATACTATCATGCTCCTAGACATCAAATTGGAAATTAAAAGAAAACCTAAGGGATGTGTACCTCCACTGAAGACGCGACGGCAATGAACGGTGAAACGGCGGCACACCTCCCTCATCCTAGCCTCGAGCAGCTCCTCTCCTCTTCCACCCTGCGACAGCGGCGACTCCTCCTCCTCAGCCCTCTCTCAAGCATCTCTCTCTCCCTCTCTCTCATCTCCCTCATCTCTCCCTCTCGTCTCCCTCTCTCTCTCTCTCTTCTGATCTCCCTCCCCCTCATCTCCCTCTCTCGTCCCCCTCTCAAATCTCTCCCTCTCTCGTCCCCCCTCG
>JAMKQA010052391.1:0-12027 GCA_024699735.1 Posidonia australis | reverse complement strand
ATGGATTTGAGCAATATATTCAGGATTGTTGGCAGACATCCAATTGCTCATATCCCTCATCTACTCCCACAGCTACCTTTACTTACAGACTGAAACATGTGAAACAAAATCTTAAAAGCTGGGCTGGCCCAATCAGGGAGGAGAGAAGTCACAAGTTAAAATACATAGAGTCCCAAATACAACATATTGATGAAATAGCTGAAACCTCTATTCTTACCAATGAGACCTGGGAAGCAAAAAAGGCATTTAGATTAGAATACTTAACTCTCTTAAAGGAGTAGGAAACCTATTGGAAACTGAAATCCAGAACTCAGTGGTTAAAAGAAGGTGACTCAAATACAACCTTCTTCCACAATATGGTTAAATGTCACAGGAGGGTTAACAACATCTCTTCCTTGTTAATAAACAATGTCCCGATTGACTTCCCTTAGATAATATGTAAGGAATTGGAATCTCATTTCCTTCTACTATTTAACAAACGGGAAGGAATCAAGGTCTCCTTAAAATGGGATATCTTAGTCCCTATTAAGATACCTCATCCTGATCTCCTAGAGCTATCTTTCTCAGAAGAGGAAATTAGAAAGAATGTTTTTAGCCTTCCAAGTGATAAGGCTCCAGGTCCAGATGGCTTCCCTCTAACCTTTTTTCACCATTTTTGGGATCTTCTTAAAACAGATATATACTACATCTTTCAGGACCTTCACTCCTCAAGTGACCCTGAATTCCTTGTTCCTTTCAACCAGACTTTTATTGCTCTAATCCCAAAGACAAATGGTGCTCTACTTATTAAGGATTTTAGACCTATCAGTATGGTGAACAGTATTTATAAGATCATCACTAAAACCTTGGCTACCAGATTATCTCCAGTTTTAAATTTGGCAATAGATCAAACTCAATGTGCCTTTTTACCTAGAAAATCAATTGGTGATTGCTTTCTTGTAGCTCAAGAAACTTTACATTACATGAATACCGTCAATATACCTGGATATATTCTAAAGTTGGACTTCGAAAAGGCTTTTGATAATATCAAATGGGATTTCCTTTTGGATTCCCTTAAAGGACTTGGATTTGGACAGAGATGGATATCTTGGGTTAATGTACATAAGTACTGCTAAATTCTCTATCTTAGTAAATGGATCCCCTAAAGGATACTTTGGTGCAAATAATGAATTGAGGTAAGGAGATCCTATATCCCCCTTACTATTCCTTATAGCTACTCACATTCTAAATCGTATGTTGAGTCTGGCACAAATTAATCATCTTATTTCTAGCATACAATTTCCACATGGGGGGCCATCTGTGGTTAATATCCAGTATGCAGATGATACTATCTTGTTTTTATCTGATAGTAGTGCAAATATGTTAAAAATTAAAAGAATTTTGTGCTGCTTTCAAACTTGCTCTAGATTAAAAATTAATTTCCAAAAATCCTCCCTTACTGGTATTGGGGTCAGTCAAAGCTCCATTGATAACTACTGTGCTATGTTAGGCTGTGGATCAGCTGAGTTACCAATAATATACCTTGGTTTACCCTTGCATTTCAGAAGAGCCACCTATAGGGACTGGACCCCAGTTATAGAGAGAATTTCTACAAAACTTACCCTATGGAAGGTCAAGAACCTAAGTTTGGGTGGTAGGTTGACTCTGCTTAATGCAGTCCTCTCTGCAATCCCTACCTATTACTTATCTGTTTTGCACTTACCAAATAGAGTAGAGAAGGAAATCGATAAAATTAGAAGTAGATTTCTATGGAATTCTTTCTCCCCCAACCAGAAAGGCATACATTTAGTGAAATGGGCATCTCTTTGTAGAGACAAAAATCAGAGAGGATGGACCGAGATTATCAACCTAAGGAACTTTAGCTTTGCCTTAAAAACTAAATTACTATGGCAGCTTATATCTGGCAGACACCAAATGAAATGGAAAGAACTTGTTAAGGTGAGATATCTTAATACCACCTAGTCAGGTGCTTTACTCAACTCCTCAATTAATAAAGGCTCTCCTCTATAGCAAATCCTGAAATCCTGTTATGGCATTCTCAATTGTTTTACTTCCTCTCAGATTCACAATGGTGTAAACACTATTTTTTGGGAAAATAAATGATGGCATGGTGTGAAATTAAAGTCTCATCTTCCTAAACTATTTAATGCTACGAGATATAAAAAAGCGTCTATAAAGGATATCATGGATCTCTACAGATTTGACTTCCATAAACTATTTGATTATTCTAAGATATCTTTAGATACTCTTTCACTTCTTCAAGCTCAGGTAGAAATGCTTGACTCCATACTCCAATCTGTCTCTTTGGTGCCAGATGAAGACACCCTGCTTTGGCTACCAAATCATACTAATATTTTTTCAGAAAATTCTTGTTACAAATCTTTAAATGATGGAGGCATGTGTTTCTCCTTATACAACATTATTTGGTGCAAATGGATACCCTTAAAAGTAAAGTTGTTCTCTTGGTTGGTATTAAACAATAAAAACTTGACTCAAGATAATCTTGCCAAAAGGGGTTGGGATGACTCTTCTACTTGTATGTTCTGCAATATGCAATATGAAACTAATATTCATTTGTTTATGAACTGTACCTTCATATGGTATATTTGGAGATTTTTTCTTATCACAGATCTATGTCCTGGTTTCTTTAATATTGTTGATTTGTTCAACTATTTGCCTCCACTTAGATTCAAGTTAAATATGAGGGGTTGGATTGTTTTACTCCATATCATCCTCTGGCTAACTTAGAAGGAAAGAAATAATAGAATTTTCAGAGATTGTCAAAAAACTCATGCAATGATTCTTTTTGATATTATTTCTACTATGCATCAATGGATAGACACTTATGCAACAGGATTTGAAAAAGAAGAAATCCTACACTCTATCTCGTTCATGCACAATACGTGGACCAAGGAACTTACCCCAAACAATCCTATCTCTCCCAGAAAACCTTCTGAAGCTCTCCCACCTCACCTGGCAGATCGGGATCTTAATTTGCCTAGTTCCTCTGGCGACAATGCTTCTTAACTAATTGCTTTGGCTTTTAATTGGTGTGTCTTTCTGAGACTGCGTATTATGTCTACGTCTTTACTGATTTGGTGATGAATGAAACCTTGCATTGCATTCATGAGGAATTCTGGACTTGCATTTCTTTTCAACATGGATGTGTAATAATCTTGAACTTGTTGAACCTTCCCAATGGCTTTCATGTCAGGGGCTTATATCATATTAATACTACCGTTTTCAAAAAAAAAAGAGTGTATGTGTGTATATATATATATATATATATATAGAGAGAGAGAGAGAGAGAGAATGGAAGGGCTAGATAGAGCTGATCACTCTTGCAGTGAAAGAAGAGTGCAGTTAAGTGCAAGATTGTGCATTTGTACCACATGCAGAACCAGCTACAAAGCTGATTAATTCTTGCAAACAGAAGTACTAATATAAATATGAAAAAAAGAAGGAAATTTTAAGCACAGAGTCCACATCCTTAATCTCGAACATGCACATAAGGCTATAATACTCATCGAGGGACACGGAAGGGTGTGATTCTTATGACCAAACCAGGATATACATCATTGTCCTCTTGGATATATGGATTCTCCTCAAGAATGAAAGGGTCGTTGCACTTGGCACTGATGGTTTGCAGCGTCTCACCTTCCTTCACAACATATATCTCATCGCAAGGCTCCCATCCCCTCTCGATCCTCGCGTCGTCCCACCGGTAGTACTCGCCCCGGCCGCATAGAACGAGCGGCATCGCCATGAGGAAGAACATGCAGCAAGACAACCTCATGCTTGTATTGTTCGTCATGCTTGATCTGCATAGTCCACGTTCCGTGTTTTTATCTCATTACCTTGTATAAGCTTTTCTGAGGGTGGTTGGGAAAGAAGTCTCAACGCCACCACCGCTACCACCACCACCAATACCAACAACATCAACAACAACAACAACAACATCAACAACTCTGTAGAACTCTACTGGTTGCTCTGTCCATCCGTTTTTTATTTAGTGTACACAGGCCTTGTGTTTGTGATGTTAGTGTAAGTGTCAAATCTGGCAACTACAATGATTAGAAATTAGAACCAAAAGGAAAGGGTATGCTCACCTTCAGATAGTTGGTGAACTACAACTTCAGCAGACGTGTTTCTCCAGGATGAAGAGGAATCTATAACTTAACTGGTAGGAATTTTGCTCTTGAAGTCAAAATATTATAACAACTGCTCGGATGCTTCTCTCCTTCAGTTGCCACGGCAGATGTTTGATTGTGACAGTTGACGTAGAACAGTCACCTAACGGACGATGGCTGTAGATTAACAAATCAACTTTTCTTTTCTCCCTCGAAAGTTCTGTATGTCGTTTCCCAGGTTTGAAACTTTAATAATTATTAGTTACGATGGGAGCAAGGCTGATAAGATGTTTGATGTAACCGAACATATAGATGTGTCAATTTCTCTACAACATGATAATACGTTAGGACGTAATCGTATTTGAAATTCTTCTTATGTTTCTTGTATTTATTATGTTAATTTTATAAACACAATTATTAAACAGTACATGATAATCACATATTATTTAATCGTATGTATAGTACATGACTATTTATTTAATATATGTTAAGTACACATTAATATATTAGTGAGTATTTGTCATTATTTAATATATTTAACTTAGTTATCTTATTACACTAATACTGTAATACACTATTAAATTAAATTTACTAATATTGACACTAATACAATATTATAAGTTATGTACTTATGTTATAATAATAATATAATATAACTAATTAACTATATGAGTATAACATTATAAGCATTAGGATTTAAGATTTAGGATTTAGAATTTAGGATTTTCTTTCTCAATTCTTTAATTCTCCCATGTCGTTATACCCTTCGGTCCTCTCCTCCTATGCAAGTGCGAGTGCGACTATACCTAAGACTATCTCCCTATCTTACGTATCCTCCGCCCTTCTATGCCTAACTCCTGTTGGTCCACCCTCCCGTATCCTCCCTCTCCCCATCTTTTGTGCCTAAGGTGTCTCTACCCTTCGTGCCTTCGCAATCCACCCTATGTGTCTCTACCTTCTTGTGCTTTTCAGAGTCCATCCTTTGTGCCTCTACCTTCTTGTACCCTCTATGCCTTTGCCCTCCTCCACCCTTCTTGTCTCTGTCTTCTTGTACGGTTGTGGATTTGTATCAAGGGTCAACTTTTCCATGTAGCAATTCCTTTGTGTGTTGTGCTTTCGAGAGTTTTTTTTTTTTTTTTTTTTTGTGACTTTGAACAGTGTATTATCGATATCATTGTCAAACTTTTGTCAACCTCCTTTGACTGTTGTGCCTCTATCCTCCTCAACCCTCCTTTGTCTCCATAGTCCAAAACATGTATAAAATGTGTATAAAACATATAAATGTTAGATGTATATTAAATATCTAATCGTATAATAAACGTGTAAACTTGTACTCGTATCAATCAGGTCGTTATTGTATCAAAATGACACAATTCAATTAAATAAGTATTTAACGGATCGTATCGTGTATACACACTAACAGACAGTTCATGTTTAGATTTAGTATTAGGTACACGTTAATTAAATAAATCATGTTTAGATTTAACATGTACATGTAATATACATGTTTATACACAATATGCTAGATACACAACACAATCCATATGATAGATCTTCGAAGATCTGAATAATACCCTACAAGCTGCACGTAGTAACAGTTATGGTTATCCGGGGGTTAGAAGACTATGCACGTTAATCCTTTGTATGCAATGGTTACGTTTATAAAGATCCTTTGTGAATATGTCGTGTAAGAAATTTATAGACAAAACAGGTCAAACAAGTAAACATCAATCTGTTTCCAACAAAAAAAACCACAAATTGACAAGTCAACTATTCCACCATTTTTTTAGGATTTTGCAAGTATCCATAAACATCATATAATTCATGGCTGTGGCACCCTAATAAAATCTAATTGTAGATTATTATTTTTAAGAATTCTAAACTTATGGATGTAAATGAATATACAATAAGGAATATGTTTTCAAGTTTTCATTTAAATCCAAATAATATACCCCTTCCACTAATGTTTCAAATTTGTGTAAAATTTTGATAAATTTCACCCATTGACATTAAATGTTTTAATTAACTATTAAAGGAATGATAACATTAGAGAATGTTGTACACTAGCTGCCGATTTGCCATGTACACCATAAAGTGGATTAGATAATTGTATTTCAAAAAAATTTAAATATGGTACACAAACGGCTATGTTTGTTGCCAGTGTACATTGCAAACGGTAATTTAAATTTTTCATTCTATTTCTTCATTTTTACAAATTCAGAATCTCAGATGCTTTTGAGATTGAGGATGCGGATAGCCATTCGTGAATAAAAGTGATTGATTCCATGTGAGCAATATCAGTCCCTCGATGGGTTTTGCTCCTACAACCATCTTCTTAATGATATTATAACTTTTAAAAAAAGGGCAATATCAGAAAATCATCAGATGGTGATTGGAAAGGCAATTAGCTTTCTTCTTGTTGGTATTTCTACGTAGAGAAACACCAAATTGTTTCTTAAAAAAAATCCACTTCAACTCAAGGGCTAAATTTCTATTAAAAAACTTATCAGCTGCTGAAGAAGATGCCTAAGCACCTATTTCAACTTCAGAAGAGGGATGCTACTTGTGCCTAGGTTATAATTTTAACACATTTTAAAGTTTGGTGTATAGAAACATTGAGAAATATTTAACAAAATGACAACACTACGTTCAAACATGGCCGCTAGGCACAAGTAGCATCCTTCTTCTGTTTCAACTTATGTTAACTTTAGCTTTTGAAAATATTATAAGCTTCACGAAATAGCCCAACAATTGAAAAGTGGGGAGTCACGACAGCTCTTTTAGCTTCCATATTATTGAGCTTCTAGATTTTAAACTTACAGATGCAAAAATTCTTACGTATGTATGAATGCTACCATGCTTTTGCACATATGTAACCTTGCGATTGCTGTTTGATCCATTCGCTTTGTGACAAAGCTGTCATCATAAACCAGAAATTAAAGATGAAGGAAGGTGTTGCCATACAAGCAAATTACCGATTAATTTAAAACAAATAAACTTATTCTGTATATATCTCAAAATTTACAGGTAAGAAGATCAGCTCTAAAACAGATGGCAACATTGTAATCTGCTCAATAAGCTTCCTGGTTACTGTTTTATGTACGCATCAAGCAAGAAGTGCTCCACGAGAAGGTGAATCTTTTAGAGTGTTTAGACCTGTGAATATGGAAGAAATCAAACATAAAAATTCCAAGGGAAAAAATGCTTTCTAGCGACATAAATGGTCGTTCAACTTTCCGACTGGCATATATCAACTAGCAAAGGAACAACACCATCTGTGTGTGTGTGTGTGAATATGGAAGAAATCAAACATAAAAATTCCAAGGGAAAAAATGCTTTCTAGCGACGTAAATGGTCGTTCAACTTTCCCACTGGCATATATCAACCAGCAAAGGAACAACACCATCTGTGCGCGACGTGTGTGTGATATCAACTTCTGACAAGAATAGTCTTCATTCTTAAGAATAATTTTTTATATCTTAATATTTAATTATTAAATTAAAAATCTAAACCATTAGATATGATCGAAACTATTTAAAATGTTTGTCTAAAAAATTAAGTGATTTTAAAATTCCTAAATACTAAATTTAATATGTACTTATTATAACTCGTTATAGTTTATAAAGAACTATTAAATTTGTATATGAATAGTGTTAGAGTTATAGCTTTATGTTCTTTTTGATTTATTGGATAATTGGATATCCATTTAGTTAGATATCCTATAAATATGTAACTCCTTCTATCAAATGAGTAGATCTCTCTTTTCATCTCTAATTTCAACATAGTACCAGAGCACAGGCCTAAACCCTAACCTCCACCTACACCCTCAGCCACCTCGCCAGAAACTAGAGCCGCCACCGTCGGAAACCGCCGTCGTTGCCGTCGGATCTCGTCGAAATCCCTGTTTTTCAGCCACTGTCGGCCAGTCCAGGCCTCCTCCAACCCTCCCACTGCCTCCTCTTCCATTTCTAGGCCGTTCCGCCACTACAGTAGCCGCCAACGGGGTTCCAACGGCCCCAACCTCGCCAGAGTGGGCTGTTCAACCCATTCTCTCTCGTTTCATCTCTAGGCCATGTGGTAGGCTTTTCCACAGTTGTTTGACGTTGTTTGTGGGTGGATATGTGATATCCACCTGTGGTTAAGCCTCCGGATTGCGTGGTTGTCTCCCCGAAAGGCAATTGTGGTGCAGCTTTTTCACCGGTGATCATCAAAATAGATCTTTCTCTTCTATTTCCTGAAATTTCAGACCTTATATATACTGTTTTTTCTTCATCATGGCCACCCGTGAGAATCTCGTAAAGAACCTTAGTGGTACATCTAAGAAATTAAACGACAATAATTATTTATTATGGGCACAAAGTTTCGAGACCTTCATTATTGTACATCGCAAACTAGGTCACCTCACCAAATCTCCTCCAAACAATAAAAATTCCTCATATGAAGATTGATTCGCTGATGATGCCACCATCGTCTCTTAGATGGTCAATAGTATGGAACCATTTGTGGCTCAAGGAGTTATGATGTTGAGGCCGACTAAGAAGACTTGGGACACTCTCCGTCTCACCTATGGTCATGAGAAAAATATCTCTCAGATTTTCAAACTGTACGAGCAGTTGTTCACTCTTCCTCAAGGCAATCGTTCTGTCCCAGATCACTTTGCCCTTCTGCGATCTTTATTGGATGAACTTGAGATTCATCAACCCCTGACAACATATATTACACAGATGAGACAGTACCAGAAGGAACTTGCAGTGACCATTTACCTTTTCAATTTATCTTCCGACCTCAGCTCTCAGATCACAAGTCAGATTCTTAGACAGACAGTATCCCAAACCTGCAGTCTACTTTTGCTAGAGTTCTACGCATATCCACAGCTACTCCATCTTCAATCTCCAAGCAGTCTACTATAACGACCACCAGGGGAAGAGGACATGGTAATTTCTGTGGTCGTGGTCGTTCCGAGGCCAGAGGATGGTCTCGGTGTACCAATTGTGGTAGGACAGGACATCACATTGAAAGATGTTGGGATTTGCATGGACGACCTTCTTCTTCCTCATCTGCACAAGTTACTACAGAGTCTACACCAACTTAACCCACCAATGAAGAGCAGACAGTCTATTTCACAGACTGATTATGACTGACTCTTACAGCTACAAGTCATTGATTCCACTGCTACTGCCTCCTATTCCACTTCCACAGGTACTAGTGCTCTCCTGACGTCCAGGAACTCCTCCTGGATAATTGATTCTGATGCATCCTCCCACATGTCAGGTACAAAAGATCTTTCACTCGCCTTTCTCAGTTATCTGATATTAGGTCTGTAACAATTGCTGATAGTAGGTCTTGTTCAGTGTCTGACGAAGGAGTTGTGCAGGCCTCTTCCCAGATCTCCCTTGATAAAGTCTTATATGTACCTAACTTCCCTGTGAATTTGCATTCTATCAGTGCCATTACCAAACAATTACGTTGTTCTGTAACCTTTTTCACTTTCCACTGCATTTTTCAGGATTTGCGGACGAAGAGGAGGATTGATTTGGACCGTGAGTATGGAAATGATGTGTACCAACTGGTCAGTGACAAGATACCTCAAGGATTAGCCTCTATTGCGTCTACCTCTGAGCCGTCTTCACTGTGGCACTATCGACTAGGTCATCCTTCTCACAGAAAACTTCAGCAAACCCTACCTTGGGTTACCATCTCTCAGTTTGAGTGTGAATCGTGTCAGTTAAGAAAGCATCATCGTGCTTCCTTTCACCAATTACGTCTTGCGTCCAATTCTACCTTATTTGAGTTAGTACGTTGTAACATTTGGGGTCCTTCCAGAGTCCCATCTGTGTTAGGTCATCGGTATTATATTACTTTTGTGGATGATTTTTCGAGAATGTCATGGGTATATATGTTGAAAGATAGGAGTCATATTTTTGATGTACTCAAAACCTTTGTTTCTGAAATAAAAAATCAATTTAAGATTATTATCAAATGTTTGTGTACCGATAATGCTTTGGAATTTGTACAAAACAAGGTTGAATCTTATTGTGCATCTCTAGGCATTCGACATCAAACGACATGCCCTCATACTTCTCAGCAAAATGGAGTGGCAGAAAGAAAGCACAGACACATTCTTGATGTCACATGTACCATCATGTTCCATATAAAGGTGCCCAAATACTTGTGGTCTGATGCAGTTCTTATTGCCATTTATCTTATTAATAGAATGCCTTCTACTCCTCTTCGAGGTAAAATTCTCCTTCATCGTCTTCATAAGGATGCTCACCTGTTTTCTGTCTCCTAGAATTTTTGGTTGTGTAGCTTTTGTTCAAGATCTCTCACCTGGGCTAGATAAACTCTCTCCTAGGGTAATTAAGTGTATTTTTGTGGGATACTCCAAAACTCAACAAGGATATCAGTGTTTTCATCCTCCCTCTAGTAGATATCTTGTGTCTGTCAATGTTACCTTTTTTGAGTTCGTGGCTTACTATAGTGACTCTGGTGTTGACAGAGAGTCAGTTGTTGAGTCTGTTCTTTTATCCACTATTTTTCCTCTAGTTCCAAGTAATCCACCCCCTTGCAGGTATATCGACGTCGACAGAGGCCATCAACGACAGAGCCAATCTCCTTTTCTAATGCAGATCCGTCTCCTAGTGACCTATACTTGCCCATTGCATTGAGAAAAGGTAGTCGTTCCTCCACTACTCATCCCATTTCCAATTTTGTTACCTATGATTCTTTACATTCACAGTTCCGTACGTTTACCTTGTCTCTTTACACTAAATCTATTCCCAGAAATTACCAGAAAGCACTTTTACTTCCACATTGGAAGGCAACAATGGATGAGGAGGTAGCTACCTTGGCAGGCCGTGGCACTTGGAAATTAGTGACCAGACTTGTGGGAGCTCATATAGTCACCTGTCGTTGGATCTACACTGTCAAATACAAAGCAGATGACACTGTTAATTGATACAAAGCCAGACTGATTGCCAAGGGGTTCACTCAGACCTATGGCATTGACTATGATCAGACATTCTCTCTAGTAGCTCGACTTAACTCCATTAGAATTGTTCTCTCAGTGGCCATTTATAATTCCTGAGAGTTATGTCAACTTAATGTCAAAAATACTTTTCTATATAACGATCTCACAGAGACTGTGCTTATGAAACAACCTCCAAGGTATGTTGTTCAGTGAGAGAACAAAGTTTGCAAACTTAAAAAGGCGATCTATAGTCTCAAACAGAGTCCCAGAGCATGGTTCAATAAATTCTGCCAAGTAGTGTTGAAAGCAAGATTCCAAAAATGTGTTGCAGATCATTCAGTTTTTTACAGGAGATCTGAACAGAGGTGTGTGATTCTGATGGTTTATGTAGATGACATTTTGGTAACAGGTAGTGACCAAAGAGGTATCAAGGAAGTAAAAGATTTTCTTGTTGCTCATTTTGCCATCAAAGATTTGGGAAAACCAAGGTACTTTCTTGGTATTGAGTTTACTTATGCAAATGGAAAAATGGTGTTATCTCAAAAGAAGTATGTTCTTGATCGATTCCAGGAGACAGGACAATTGAGATGCAAACCAGAAAACACTCCTATTGAGCAGTCACCTCCACTTTAGGATACTATCTCTAAGTTATTGGATAATCCAGGCCAGTATCAGAGACTAATTGGCAAGCTTATTTACCTGACAGTTACTCGACCTAACATTTCATATGTTGTTAGCTTGCTGAGTCAGTTTATGCATAAGCAAAGGAAAGTGCACTGGAGTAGAGCTTTACGGGTCCTTTTCTATGTTAAGGGCTCTCTAGGTATAGATAGACATGGAAAACAGGCCGAAACGGGCCGGGCCGACGCAGGCCCGCCTGGCCTGGGCCCGGCAAAAACGCCCGCGGGCCGCGCCGGGCCAGACCGA
>JAMKQA010052389.1:0-15316 GCA_024699735.1 Posidonia australis | reverse complement strand
AAGGATAAGTCCACTTAAGTAGTTGATTAGCGTTCACCCTTGTAGATGTTCACATATTTACGGTATGGTTCTACCAAATCCATGTACCTTTACCAACAAATTTCTCAATGTAGGATTGGTCCCTAGAGAAATATTGCTTCCTTGAATATATCAGAATCTTTTGCCAAAATCTACCCTAGTTTTGTTAAGGGAGCAATGAAGAACCACCACTTTTACAGTTAAATATTCTACCATCAGAAAAGGTGCTCTTAGTTTGATCCAGTAGAACACATGTCCAAAAAACCCAATATCTAAACCTACAGTTGACATTGCAAAAGATGGCTTCAAACCAATAGTACATTATATGATGGGGCTCATCTCAAATGTTTCTCTAGGGGTCAAGCACGTAGAATGTAGACACTAGTTTAGTGCTTAAGATGATTCAGAATGTTCTCCAAACCATTTACACCACATTTTTTAGACTAGTGCAGTTTGTAGACTGTAAAGATACAAAAAAACAAAGACAACAGAAATCTTATTTATGTCCTTTCCCTTTCTAGATGAAGATCTGGCCCACCTTCACATCTTTTCCCAAGGCTCCAAACTGTTTATTATCATTTTTCAAACTAATCCAACTTGTACTGTGTAAATATAACAAAAAATAAAGACAATAGAAATCTTTTTCATGTGTCACCTTTCTAGATATAAAGGTCTATTCCACCTTTAGATCTTTTACCAACATGGAAAGATGCACTATATCAGCAAGAATATGTCACAATTCAAAGTAAGAAAGAGCAGAATTGCAGGAGTAATTATCTGATCTTTTCATCGAAAAACATGACTCTGTCAATTTTGGAGCATGACTGGGGGTACCATCTTTAAGTCATGTGTAAGTTGTATAGACAGTTTTGAGGGGTAGATATTAACTTCAATAGGTCCTGGCAAACACAAACCTCATCATGCCTAGATGCATGATTAAGTATTGTGGTAACCATCATATAGTACGTTCTCAAACAACTAGAGATGTCCAAGGAGAACACAACCATATTAAATGATAGCATATAACCTAGCACATCACATTAAAATGCATCTATAAATCCCATCAAGAAAATGATCCACAAAAATAATTTCTGCACCATCAAATTTGTATTGAACAACTGAGGTCTAGCTCTGCCTTATACCCAAGTTTCTTAACAGCATCCCAAAAAATATAATTAATGCAACTACCACTATCAATGGCTAATGCGTATAACCGAACACCATATTGAACAAGCTTCTGGTGCATCTTGGCGGCTATTCTTATAAAATTAAATAACAATATTATGGGATGCACTTGTAAACTTAGGAAAATGTTTAGTCTACTCATATCCATGAATTATGAACTGTTTCAATAGTGTTTTCCGTTCTGAACAGAGTATATTTGTTGGTTTATTTGCTGATCACTGGAACATAATGGCTACAGTTGTACCACACATTTGTTACTTATATTCTACTCTTCAATCAATAATCTTCGCCATATAGTTACAATATGGGGACCATTTTTTTTTGAAACTGTCAAAACTCAGAATGGTTACCCTGCTCAGAGAGGTGACTTACCATATGGGCCACCGAAGCCCAAACCAATTAAGCATTCTTCTAGGACCTAGACAAGAGAGAATCACTTAGGACTGCCTAAACACTAACCTAACCCCCCAACACCCACATCACCCCCCCACCCACCCCTCCCCCCACCCACTGCTCCCCCCACAAACAAAAAAAATGGAAAAAGCTATCCCAAAATTTAAATCCATTAGGATGGACCTCAGACCACACCAGCAAATTCTATTTGGTTGGTGACACCTTAGTTTCCAGGTGAATCCCATGGGGTGAAGCTAAACTACACGAGATGAAGCTTTGTGAATATCTACATATGTGTCAACCATGTAACTTGAGCTACCGGTCAGCATTCATTTGATTTAGCATGGTGCCTTCACTTTTCTATTCCAACATCCTACTAGACACAAGGTCCATTTGGTAAAGCTTCAGCTTCTGAACTCAAATGTAGAAGTTAGCTGCTGACTTGTCATACCCTAACTTAAGAAAATGTAAAGGAGTCATTGTTTTTAACGCTGCATATTTCTGAGAAACTAGTGGTACTTAATAGAACTACTACATGCTTAAAAAATGTCCAAAAGCTTTTCCAAATGGACCCCTAGAAGAAGAAAACGATGTCTACTAACATATTTTTCAAAATTTAATGTTTCCGTAAGGAGCTCAAAACGCATTTCAAATGTTTTACTTGAATAGTTGAAACCACCAACTAATCCCCATAATAAAGCTAAAACAGCAATCCAAGTACCTTCCACTTAAGCCCTACTCCAACAACAATGTTAAACCCAGCCAAAGCAACTTCATTACAGTACTCAATAACAAAAAAAACCGTAATTTTAGATCCACACCCCCCACCCCCCCACAACCCTCCCAGGAAAAAAAAAAAAACAGGAAAATCCATAGGATATCATGAACTAAGAAAATGCAGACCAGTCACCTTATAGATCGAATGCCCGTCTCCAGGGACGACAAACCCTCCCTCGATGGAGCGGACGTCGTAGACGGAAACGCAAAGCCCCAAGTTGGGAATCACCTGTTACGACAAAACCATCAATCATAAACGCTAAACATGTAAAGGGACGAAACGACGAAAAAATGAAGTATTTTCAGGGGATGGGGAGGGACCTTGTCGAAGAAGAGCTTTTCGAGCTCTTCCTTGACGGCGTCAGCGAGTGGGAGGCTGAGAAGGTGGGGCGGGACCGGGAGGTTGTGCTCGATCACGCAGAGGTTAAACATTGGGCTCCCACCTCCGCCTCGTCGATGCTCTTCTTCCACCCTCCTTGGTTTTGCTTCGGCTTCTCTGAGAGAACACATACACAGAGAGGAGGTTGCAACCTGGGTGACCCGCTAGACCCGTCTAGAATGCCTGTTTTATTCCTGAAGTCAACAGGAAATGGAGCTACTTTACAATCTGTTTACTAAACAGGTGATCGATTTTTCTCAATGCGACCCAATATTTTCTCCGACCCTCGAACCATCATTCCAATGTTCGGAAGTGCTTTGCTTTCAATATAAAAAATAGAGTTTCCTTTTGATTTCAACGTCTACACAATTGACAGTGGAAATGAGAGATGATTTCAATATAAAAAATTGATCTCCTCTTACTCATTTTCTCTCTTATTTCTTTTAACGTTGGAGTCCTTCGTGCCCTTCTCCTACCCCAACTCTAAGGAATCAAGATAAACTTGCTAAAGATGTTGTCGGAGTTAACTCTTTCAAACCCGATGCTCAGTAATATTTCAAAGAAATGCAGTAATCATATTTTTAGCAATTCTATCGCAACTATTTGCTCGTCTTCCTCGACTTTAAAGCTCAACAAAGATCTACTTAAGGAAATCCTCTCTCTATATATTCGACAAATGTATCAATCATGTTTCTCTAATTCTTCAAACTGTAAGAGTTGGATCTTACTTTCTGATTTTGAGCTAGTTGAATCAACTATATCAAGGGTGAATGAGCTCAAGCCCTCGATAGGAGATGAGACTTTAGGAGAACAATCATATCCTTTTGACACCCAAATTAAAAATGATTTGTGCTCCCCAGTTACTACTCTAATTACTCTGGTGGGAGGCATAGGGTTTGTTCCCATTGAGTAAAATAAAGGACCTTCGGTGTATAAGGCTGCTATGTCCTATGTTCGACCTCATAAACTTGAGGATTTCCTACACTTTTCTGGTGATCTTGCGTCGAACATTTCCATTGCTTCACCGTCAATGAACCCCTTGTCGATCTTCGATTGCTCTATCTTGTAGGAGACAAAGAGGTGCAAATCATTATTACTACGTGGTTCCCAATAATGAGTCCGTCAGAATGACAACCTTGGTATGGGTGATGACTCAAATTCCAATACATCAATTTATGTATAATGTCTTTAATTGTATGTGGTTTAATATTTCAATTAATTTTGCTGATTATAACGGTCATTATTCCTCTAGGGAACGTTCCTCCTATACTAACTCCTAAGAGGTCATTAATGGAGTTAATGTGAAAGTTGTTTTGGAAGTTATTGTTGAGAATTTTAATAGGTTGGATGAAATAAAATATGTATCAGATCTTCAGGCTTTTAATGCCTCGTGCAACTCCTCTTCTCTTGAGAATTCTATTCGTCACATTGACCATATTTCAAGCGACACATGCATTGGTACATTTATTGCCTTAATCAGCTCTCCTTCTCTAGTGAACTTTTTTTGCCACCATGACCATATCTTGGGCGATGCATGCCATGGTACATTAAATGCTCCATTCATTTGGGATTTCCTCAAGTTTCCAATCCCACTTTTCCTCAAATCATGTTCCTCCCTCCTTTTAAGACTCTTCTTTGAGCTTGCTTCTGAAAGGATACCTGGTTCTCATTTTTCACCTCTGGCTTACTTCGTTTTGCCTTGAGGGTGTAAAGGATTTTTGTTGGAAGACTGTCCCAATAGATACCTCTTATGTTGAGGCTTTTCCCCACTCTCCAGGAATTGGCTGGAATCTCGTTTCTAGGAGGTAAACTTGGTCGCCAATAATTCTATACTGTGACAGAACTGGTAGGCGCTATAAGTGTGGTCTTCGTGGGCATACTAAATCTTCTGTAGATTCAAAGGTACGTGCTTTAAGTGTAACTCATCTAAGTACTCTATTGCAATTTACAGATTTTTTTCCACGAAATCTACCTAGACAACATCAAACCTCCATTATAATAGGACAATCTCTCCATTATCTTATTATTCTTTCCCCTTTTGAGAACCCTTGTGATCAACTTTTGTAACACTCGTAAATTCATTTTTGTAATTATTTACATTTTAATTATTTTGTTCCGAGGCTTGTTGTGTGGATTTGTACTTTTAGGCTTGGGCCTCGTGGACTGGCTTCTGTGGCGTGTCCCTGTGCGTGGTTGGTACTGTGCAATGTAGCATTGTGCGTGTGATGCCCGAGTGTTGGTCCATGTGGGCCTACGTTCGTGGGCCGTTTGTTGTGACTAGTGGTTGGATGGAGTGGCTGGTGTGCTCATGCAGGGTGCAAGTGGCTGAGATGTGTAGGTGAGCACACTCCCAGTTACTGCGTGCGTAGGCTTTATAAGCTCCCCACACCGTAGCCATCCGTCGCTCGTCGCCGTCTTCTTCTTCTTCTTCTTCCTTCTTCTCCTCCTCCTCAAGCGCACACCTCTTCTTCCCTTCCTCCTCACTCTTCTTCCTTCCCCACTCCTTCCTTCCTCACCCATTATCCCCATCCTTTCCTCCCCTACTTCCCCTATTTCATGCACCGACAGATAGAGCCTAAGAGTGGGAGAATGGGAGGCAGTGGCGTGCAACGGCTCGTGGTGGCTTATGGAGCTCCAATGGCGAGTCCCAGAGGTTGGGGAAGCCTTGACGAGGGTCGTGGTCACCAGTGGAGGTCGGTGGTTGGTCGGAGGGCGTGTTGGGTCGTCGACGATTGTTTCAGGTACGTATCCCCAATTTATTGTGTAGAAATCATGTAAAATAGTAGAAATGCATAAGATGCATGTAATCTAGGCTAAATTTAATGTTTTAGAATTTTTGGGGATTTATTGTGGTATTTATGGGTATTTATGGTAGTTGGTGTGTTTTGGGTCATTTTGACCCTTATGCCTTTGTGATTTTATATCTTGATGTATAGTGAATGGATTTCAGTTTTGTTTATTGGATTTTGGAGTAGACATGAGGGTCTCTTGCATATGTTTTATTCGAAATTTTTGATAGTTGTTTGGGGGGTCCGATCGAAGCTCCCACCTCAGGCAATTTTTAGGTACCCTACTATTGGCTGTCTGAATTTTGACTGAAAACTAAGGGTGCAGGCTGATTTCATGGGCCACATGTGCGGGCTAAGTAGTGGGTCTTGCCCCTGGTCTAGGCTCTATTGGCATTCAGATGAAAGTGCCAAGGGCACTGGCCAGATGCGCGCTCTACATGCACGGGTCTGTCAGGGCAATTTTGGGATTTTTCCTGGATTTTTAGAAAATGTATTTTAATGTAGTGATTTTCTAGATTGGTTTGTATTTGTCCCTGTAAGATGGGATTGTGGGTCGTCAGTGGTGGTCTCTTGGGACACCTGATGTGCTATTTTGCCGAGGTTTTGAAAGAATTTTCAAAGATATAAAATAGTTTTGGAAAGTGGATTTCAAAGAGCTAGTTGGCCTATTTTGGAAAATGGTTTCCCTAGTTTTCTATGTGCGAGCTGAAATAGTGTAGGACTGTGTCGTCGAGACTAGGGAATGTGACAACATTCTCGGGTGGTTGAGTTCGACTCTCTAGGTGACGGTGGGGGCCGAGATACTTAAGGCTGAGGGGTGTCGGGTCTTGGAGGTATGAGACTCCTTGACTGTCATCTCGAGGCTAGGGTTGTGGTCCACAGGTTGAGGTATCTTGTGACATGACGGGGAGGTATGATACTCCTACTGTCACTATGAGCATTGAGGCTCGGGTGTTGTCAGGTGTGGAGGTATGACGCTTCCTCCTGAGCACTGTGTGTGGAGGACGTCATGAGGAGGCGGACCCTGTGGTGGCTAGTGCAGGTGGGACACGTGCCTTGTAGCTGGTAGCGTCTTGAAAGACAAAATAGCTTTCCCAGGGAGGGGGTTGGTTTTTTGAGTGTTCTCTAGAGAGGGAGAATCGTGAGACGATGAGTGCTCCTGCACAGGGTGGGTGTCACCGTGGCAGTGTAGAACGCCGTGGTCGCTCCTCGATAAACTGCTTGTGGCTAGAGCTTGGTTGCCTAGCACCGGGCTTCTCGACTCACTATGTGTGGTTTTGGCCATTGAGGGCATTTGCTTGTGGTTTTGGGCTAGTAGGGCCCCAGTTGTGGTTTTGGCTGGTGTGGGCCTGCTTTTAGAAGTTTTGAGGAAATGGTTTGCGAAATGAATTTAAAGGAAAAATTAATTATAGTTTTGTTTTCTGTAGTTTTCTCAAAGTGCGTACTAGGTGACTCCTATCACTCATGTGTTTTCCTTGTGGTTTTGGTTTGCAAGTGCAGACATGCGGTTGGTTTAGCGTAGTGCATATAGATCGAAGTCTCATAGCCGCACACATAGGTTCTTAGTAGTTTAATATCTTCTGTTTGGCTTTAATTTTCCCGTAGTTTAAATTGTTTTAAATTATCATGAGAAAATTGGGGGGGGTGACAAATCTGGTATCGAAGCTCTAGGTTCACTAGGTCGCACTAAACTAGTGCTACACCTAGGGTGTCCGGTCTAAAGACTCCATAGGTTTTGCATGCATGGTAGAGTCTGTACCTGATTTTTCGCCATGGTTTTATGGTTGTTGTTTTGTCTGTGGTGCAGGTATTTTGCCTTTCTCCGGCAGGATGCTTCCTCGTAGTCATAAGGGCAACGCCCCTGTCGAGGAGACTGGGCCTCAAGAGGACGTAGTCAGATGGAAGGCGGTTCGTGCGGAACTGAGGAGTTTGACACATGGGATCTCTCACACGTTTAGCGAGAGTAGTACCAATGAGTTGTCGGGTGACCTGTGGCTGAACCAGTTCACGAAGCTTCGTCCACCATCGTTCAAGGGCAAGGTCAATGTTGAGGAGTGCGAGGCCTGGCTGGAGAAGGTGGTGAAGATGCTAGAGAGCACGGTGTGCCTAGAGGAGCATTGGGTGTGGCTGACGACCTATCTACTTGATGGTGAGGCTGATAGGAGGTGGAAGTCTATGAGACTGTTGAAGTTCCTGGACTCAGTCATTATTAGCATCTAGTGGAAGGATTTCAAGGTGGCCTTCTATGACAAGTATTTTCCCACTCTTGTGAAGGAGTAGCTTTGCTGAGATTTCTAGAGTCTAGAGTAGGGCACGATGTCGATGCTCGAGTATGAGACTAAGCTCGCTCGGCTGAAACATTTTGTTCCTACCTATGAGTCTGAGGAGGAGCAGACACAGAGGTTTCTAGACAGCTTGAACTCAGAACTACGGGTGAAGGTGATGGGTTGTCGGTGCCAGACTGTGGAGGACATGGTGGGGATGGCTATCGCTTCGAGACTGAGCATCAGAAGTTTCTAGAGAGTCATCCCAAAGGGAAGGATAAGTCTTCTTTAACCTCTCGATTCTCTTTCTCCGGTCCTGCAAGTGCCAGTAGTTTAGGTAGCCCTGAGAAGAAGCGGAAGGCGAGGTCCAATGTTTCCTTTCCAGGCTGGCAGAGTTTTGTTGGGGGTAGCAGAGCTGGCTTCAGTCAGATAGGGTCCAGTGCTCTCGGTGGGAACTAGTGCTTCAATTGTGGTCAGGTGGGGCACATCGCTGCATATTGTCCCCAACCTAGGCAGACCTCAGCTCCAGTGGTGTGCTATAATTGTGGGAAGGCAGGACACGTTTAGAGATCTTGTCTGGAACAGCCTAAGAAGGCAGGAAACGCACCGCAGCAACCGACTAGGGGATAGGTGTTCACCATTGCAACTCCAGGCGTTAAGTCTTCAGGAGATGTTATTGAGGGTAACGATGAGAAGTTGGTTATGTAACCCTTTGAGATTTGTTGTAATCTCTTTGTAACCTAGACATCTGCCTGATTGTATGGATGTGTGGTGTTGTTGTTTTGTTTGGCCATCAGGTTCTTTTGTTATGGCTGGCCAGATGGATAAAGTGTTGTTTGACTCATTGAGTTCTTTCTCCTTTATCTTTGAGTCTTTCACGGCAGAGTTGGGAGAGACTAACTAGATTGGCCTTTCATCTCAGCGTGGTGACGTCGTTAGGGGAGCACAATTTAGCAAGGAGGTATCTACGGTTTGTCGACTTGACGTTGAATGATAGAGAGTTCGATGCTAGCCTGATCGTGATGGACACGGAGGAGTATGATGTGATACTCAGCATGGATTGGTTGGAGTTGCAGTCCACTTTGATCTACTGTGTCCGATGGAGAGTTTATATTGGTCTCCTAAGGATGGATCTTTCTTTGTGCAAGGGGGTGTCAGGGTGAGCCTAAGCTTGTCATTTTAGCTATGAAGACTTATAAATCTTTGGTCTAGGGTTGCGTGGGGTATCTAGCTAGTATAGTTACCTCCACTTCTCCTGAGTTTGGTGTTCACAACATCTTCGTGGTGTGTAAATATCCTGACAATTTCCCTGACGATTTGTCTAGTATGCCACCTCATAGGGAAGTAGAGTTCTCAATTGATCTGATCCCCAGTTTTGGTGCTGTGTCGAAGCCTTCCTATCGCATGACGCCAGCGAAGTTGCGAGAGCTCAAGACTCAGTTGTAGGAGTTGCTGAACAAGGGGTTTATTAGGTTGAGTGTGTCTCCGTGGGAAGCACCTGTCTTGTTCGTCCGTAAGAAGGATGGTTCTCTCCGACTGTGTATAGACTATCAGATGTTGAACCAGATCACGGTGAAGAACAAGTATCCCTTGCCCCGCATTGATGATCTGTTCGACCAGTTGCAGTTTGCATCTGTATTCTCGAAGATTGATTTGAGGTTAAGGTATCACCAATTGAGGATACGAGACTTAGACATTCAGAAGATACTTTCCAGACGTAGTATGGGCATTATGAGTTCACGATCATGCCTTTTGGCTTGACTAATGCACTGGCTACGTTTATGGATTTGATGAATAGGATTTTCAGCCCTTTTCTGGACCAATTTGTTGTGGTTTTTGTTGATGACGTGCTGGTCTACTCACCTGATGTTGAGACTCACACCTTGCACTTGAGGGCGGTTTTGATGCTCTGAGCCATTATCATCTGTACACCAAATTTTCCAAGTGTGAGTTTTGACTGAGTGAAGTTATGTTCTTTAGCTATTTGATTTCTGAGAAGGCATCAAAGTGGATCCTTCCAAGGTGGAGGCGGTGAGCAGTTGGGAGCAACCTAGGACTGTGATAGAGATCAAGAGTTCCTTGAGTCTAGTAGTCTATTATAGGAGGTTTATTAGAGATTTCTCCTCCATAGCTGCGCCTTTGACAGAGTTGACTAGGAAGGGAGTTCCTTTTTGCTGGGACCAGAATTACGAGGCGAGTTTCCAAGAGTTTAGTCTCGTCTGGTTTCTGTCCCTGTGTTGACTCTACCTTCTAGAAGTGGTGGCTTCATTGTGTATAATGATACCAGTGGTGTTGGGTTGAGGTGTGTTTTGATGCAGCATGGCAATGTCATTGCATATGTTTTGTGCCAGCTAAAGGATCATGAGAAGAACTACCTGACCCACGATTTGAAGATGGCTGCCGTAGTGTTCGCTCTCAAGCTTTGGCGACACTACCTCTATGGGGAGTAGTTTGAGGTCTTCACCGATCATCAGAGCATGAAGTATTTCTTCACAAAGAGAGACCTCAACCTGAGGCAGCACTGTTGGGTGGAGTATCTAAAAGACTATGATTTCAGCCTGTCCTATCATCACAACAAGGCCAACGTGGTCGTTGATGCCCTAAGATGGTGTACGCACGTGATGGCGAGCCTGATGGTCAAGGAGTGGACCATGCTGGAGGATCTGGTGATATGCTGGCTGAAACGGCAAGCTCGGGGGATGGTTGGTGCCTATGTGGCCAACTTGTCTATTCGCCCTAAGTTATTAGAGTTTATTGTCACCTGTCAGCAGCTGGATCCATTTGTTTAGGCTTTGTTTGAGAAGTTGGAGGTTGGTGGAGAGCCTCATTTCTTTGTTGGGGCATATGGAGAGCTGAGGTATGATATGCGTCTGTATGTGCCCCAGCATGTGGAGGCCAGGAAAAGGTTACTGGATGAAGTGCATCGGTCTAGGTACACTATCCACCCTGGGAGTACAAAGATGTATCGAGACTTGAAGTGGAACTTTTGGTGGCCTGGCATGAAGAGAGATGTTGCTGACCATGTGGCTAGGTGTACCACCTTCCAATTGGTCAAGGTAGAGCAGGAGGGACCATGAGCCATTGGATAAACTTGTGTGGAAGTGGGAGCACATCTCGTTGGACTTCGTGACTAGTTTACCGCGGACTTAGAGAAAGAACGACACCGTGTGGGTGATCATGGATCGACTGACCAAGCTGCTCACTTCTTGGCCATTAGGGTGAAGCTTCTAATGCACTGCCTGACGGAGTTATATGTCTCTGAAGTGGTTAGGTTGCGTGGTGTTCCGATGTCCATCGTGTCGGACAGAGACATGAGGTTCACCTCAAGGTTCTGGAGAACTCTACAGGAGGCCTTTGGCACTGTGCTCAAATATAACACAGTATTTCATCCTCAATCGGATGGTCAAACAGAGAGGACTATCTAGATACTAGAGGATATGCTCAGAGCATGTGCCTTAGACATTCAAGGGAGTTGGGAGGACCATTTGCTGCTGATTAAGTTCGGCTACAATAATAGTTTGCACTCGAGCATCGGGATGGTGCTGTACGAAGCCCTGTATGGCAAGCCATGTAGATCGTCGATTTGCTAGAGCGAGGTGGGCGGGCGTCAGTTGATTGATCCTGAGCTTGTGCAGCTGATGTAGACAATGTGGATTTGATCCGTAGCAAGCTGTTAGCTGCACGGAGTCGGTAGAAGAGCTATGTCGAAAGGAGGCAGAGACCGCTAGAATTTCTGGTGGGAGACTATGTGTTTCTGAAGGTATCACCGACCAAGGGTGTCATGACGTTCGGAAAGCATGGCAAGCTGAGTCCTTGCTATATTGGCCCGTACTAGATTACCTAGAGGATCGGTGATGTTGCTTATCGGTTGGATCTACCACTAGAGATGTTGTCCGTACACGATGTGTTCCATGTCTCCATGCTGAGGAAGTGCTTGGCTGACGCATTTCATGTGATCTCAGTTTAGCTAGATGGGCTTTAGGAAGATTTGTCTTTTGTGGAGGATGCCGTCGAGATTGTTGACCGCAAGGAGCAGGTGCTGTGGAATAAAGTGATTCCACTGGCCTTGGTGTGGTGGTGGCATCACGGAGTCGAGGAGGCCACGTGGGAATGTGAGGAAGCCATCCTAGTCCAGTACCCATATCTTTTCGCCTAGTGATTTTGGGGGCGAAATCTTCTTTTAAAGGGGATAGGATGTAACACCCGTCAAATCATTTTTTTTAATTATTTACATTTTAATGAATTTATTCCTAGACAGGTGTAACTATTCTGAGGCCTGTTGTGTAGATTTGTGCTTTTGGACTTGGGCCTCGTGGGCAGGCTTCTGTGGTGTGTCTTTGTGCGTGGTTGTCACTGTGCATTGTGGCACTATGCGTGTGGGGCCTAGGTGTGGGTCCGTGTGGGGCCTACGTTTGTGGGCCGTTTGTCGTGGCTAGTGGTTGGGTAGAGTCGTGGTGTGCTCGTGCAGGGTGCTGATGGCTGAGAGGGTGCCGATGGCTAAGACGTGTAGGTGACCACGCTCCTAGCTACCACATGCGTAGGCTTTATAAGCCCCCCACACTGCACCCCTCCGTCGCTCGCCGCCATCTTCTTCTTCATCTTTCTTCTTTTCCTCCTCCTCGGGCACAAACCTCTTCTTCCCTTCCTTCCCCTTCCTCCTCACTCTTCTTCCTTCCCTACCCCTTCCTTCCTCACCTATTATCCCCATCCTTTCCTCCCTTGCTTTCCTTGTTTTGTGCGTCGACAGAGAGAGCCTGAAAGTGGGAGAACAAGTGGCAGTGGCATGCAGTGGCTTGTGGTGATGTGTGGAGCTCTAATGGCGTGTTCTAGAGGTCGGGGAAGCCTTGACGGGGGATGTGGTCGTCGGTGGAGGTCGGTGGCTGGCTGGAGGGCTCGTTGGGTCGTCGATGATCGTTTCAGGTACGTATCTGCAATTTAATGTGTAGAAATCATGTAAAAGCGTAGATATGCCTAGGATGCATGTAATCTAGGCTAAATTCAACATTTTAGATTTTTTGGGGATTTATTGTGGTATTTATGGGTATTTATGGTAGTTGGTGTGTTTTGGGTCGTTTTGACCCTTATGCCTTTGCAATTTTATTTCTTGATGCATGGTGAATGGATTTCAGTTTTGTTTGTTGAGTTTTGGAGTAGACCAGATGGTCTACCACATATGTTTTATTCGAGATTTTTGGTGGTTGTTTTAGGGGTCCGATCGGAGCTCCCACCTTAGGTAATTTTTGGGTGCCCTATTGTTGGCTGTTTGAATTCTGACAAAAAACTGAGGGCGCGGGCCGATTGTGCGGGCCACATGCACGGGTTCGGCAGTGGCTCTGGCCCCTAGTCCAGGCTTTGTTGGTGTTCAGACGAAAGTGCCAGGGGCACTGGCCAGACACGCGCTCCACATACATGGGTTTGCTAGGGCAATTTTGGGGTTTTTCTTGGATTTTTGGAAAATGTAATTTAATGTTGCAATTTTCCGGATTGGTTTGTATTTGTCCCTGTAAGATGGGATTGTGGGCCGTTAGTGGTGGTCTCTTGGGACACCTGATGTGCCATTTTGCTGAGGTTTTGAAAGAATTTCCAAAGATATAAAATGATTTTGGAAAGTGGATTTTAAGGAGATGGTTGGCCTATTTTGGAAAATGGTTTTTCTAGTTTTGTATGTGCGGGCTGAGACAGTGTAGGTTCGTGTCGTCGAGACCAGGGAATGTGACAACATTCTCGGGTGGTCGGGCACGACTCCCTTGTTGAGGTTGTAGGTAGAGATACCTGAGGCTGAGGGGCATCAGGTCGTGGAGGTATGAGATTCCTTAACTTTCGTCTCGTGGCTAGGGTTGTGGTTCGCAGGTTGAAGTGCCTTGTGGCATGACAGAGAGGTAGGATACTCCAACTGTCACTATGAGCATTGAGGCTCAGGTGTTGTCTGGTGCGGAGGTATGACACTCCCTTCTGAGCACAGTGTGTGGAGGACGCCGTGAGGAAGTGGACCTTGTGGTGGCTAGTGTGGGCGGGACACGTGCCCCGTAGCTGGTAACGTCCTAAGAGACAGGACAAGCTTCCCAGGGAGGGGTTGGCTTTTTGAGGGTTCTTTAGAGAGGGAGAATTGTGGGACGGTGAAAGCTTTTGCACAGGGTGACTTTCACCATGGTAGTACAAAACGCCGTGGTTGTTCCTCGGTAAACTGCTTGTGGTAAAGCTTGATCACCTAGCACTGGGCTTCCCAACTCACTATGTGTGGTTCTGGCCATTGAGGGCCTTTGCTTGTGGTTTTGGGCTAGTAGGGCCCCAGTTGTGGTTTTGATCGGTGTGGGCCTGCTTTGTTAAGTTTTGAGGAAATGGTTTGCGAAATGAATTTAAAGGAAAAATTAATTATAGTTTTATTTTCTGCAGTTTTCTCGCAGTGCATATTAAGCTACTCCTATCACTCATGCATTTTCCTTGTGGTTTTGGTTTGTAGGTGCAGACATGCGGTTGGTTTAGCGTAGTGCATATAGATCAGAGTCTCCTAGTGTAACATCTGTGCCTGGATTTTTTTTCCATTAATTATAAACCTTGGAATTTCTTGTAATTTTTTTGTGTATGGTTTATTAATGGTAAATCCAGTTGTGTGTTGGTTGTGGTTTCTTCTTTGTGTTCTGTGCCTTTGTTTCTCCCCTGTGATGTGTTTTTTGTGGCCAGTGGGTCGGTCCTGCTGTGGGACCCACTTGGGCTTGGGCTTTGACTCAGTCAAGAGCCAACAAAACCAGCTGTTCGGGGCATTCTAACCCGTTCTCCCCCTTCCATACCCGTGACCCTTTTCTTCTGTCCCGTGAGCTAGCGGGGGGAGGGACTGCCACTCGTCCTGTCCCCTCCGTTCAGCTACGCGTAGTTGGGGGAAGCGCCGGCGGGATTTCGGGGAGGCGTCATGGAGGAGGGCTTTAAGAAGGGGTGTTTGGCACCGGGGAGAGGCAGTGTGGAGTTGGCGAGCAGAAGGCGGTGCGGATGCTGCTGTGGCGTCGCGCGTTTGAGGAGTTTGCGCGCGTGGGGAGCTGGCGAGTGGAAGGCGGTGCGTATGCTGCTGTGGCGTTGCGCCTCTGAGGAGGTTGCGCGCGTGGGGAGCTAGCGAGCGGAAGGCTGTGCGGATGCTGCTGTGGCGTCGCGCGTCTGAGGAGGTTGCGCGCGTGCGGAGCTGGCGAGCGGAAGGCTGTATGGGTGCTGCTGTGGCGTCGCGCGTCTGTGGAGGTTGCACGCGTGGGGAGCTGGCCCTGTGTCGTGCACCGCCGGTGTGTAGGCACACGAGACTTGCTAGAGCTAGCCAGGTACGCGGCCCGCACCTTCTCTTTCTCTGTTCTCTGGTTACAACATATGCTAAAGTAGGGCAACTGTGAGAAAAGCATGGAAAATGCATGAAAAATTATGATAAAAATGTGGAAATGATGTGAATGAGTAGAATAGCATGTTTATGATGTTAATATGATGATTTGTGGGCATTTTATGTGAATTTCGTGGTAATTTGTGGAAGCATGCTA
>JAMKQA010052383.1:0-15871 GCA_024699735.1 Posidonia australis | reverse complement strand
TCAGAATTTTATCTCAGGAAAGTGTGTCTCTCATGGTTGCCTATGGACCTCTATTTATAGGGATCTCCTCAAGGCTAACTCATGGGGATATGGAGAGCCTCGCAGACGAAAAGCTTGGAATATTCCACGGCACATTCGCTGCAATGGTAATAGCCAAGGGAGGTGGAAAGCCAGTAGCCGCAGCCTGCGAAGTGGCTGTGCACCAGGTTGGTGCGCCAGCTATGTGTGCCACCTATGTGCGCCACCTTTGTGCGCCACCTATGTGTGCCAGGTAGGTGTGCCAGGTATCTGTGCTAGCTCAGTGTGCCAGGTAGGTGTGCTAGCTAAGTGTGCCAGGTAGGTGTGCTAGCTATGTGTGCTAGGTTGGTGTGCTAGCTAAGTGCTCTCCCCTACTAGTCTGGTTTTCTAACTGGGCTGCAAGCTTGCTACAGGTTTAAGGTTGGTTCAAGGGTCATACCCGAGGCAACATATGGGAAAACTCATCTTTGGGTCACCTCAAAATTAGTGTGTCTACACTATCCCATGGTGGTCTAATGCCTGGCTTGGCACCTGGTTCATCTAGTCGATAGCCTTATCTTTTCATTTTGGCATGGTGGTCTATTCATCGAGCTGATAGCCTTTTCTTTTCCTTTTGACTTGGCACATGGTTTGTTCGAATGATAGCCCATGCCCTTAAGCTAGGTTCCTGATTCGTTCGGCCAATAGCTATGCCTTTGACTTAGCTCCTGTTTCGTCCAATCGATAGCCTTATCTTTTCCCTTTGCCTTGTTGACCAGTTCGTTCGGTCGATAGCCTTAAATTTTCCATTTGGCCTAATGCCTGGTTTGGTTGACCGATACCCTTTTCTTTTCCTTTTGGCTTGGCACACAGTTTGTTCAGCTAATAGCTCCTTCCCTTCAACTTGGCACCCAATTCGTCCAACTTGTAGCTATGCCTTTGGCTTGGCGTCAGGTTTGTCTGCCCAACAGCCTTATCTTTTCCTATTGATTTGTGGCTCGGTTCATCCAGTGGATTTCTGTGCCTTTGGTTTGGCAGCCGATTCTTCCGACCAATATCCATTTCTTTTCCTTTGGCTTGGTGCCCTGTTGATCCAAGTGATAGCCTTATCTTTTCCCTTTTTGCTTATCGCCCAATTCATTTGGCCGGTAGCCCTTTCTTTTCGTTTTGGTTTGGTGCCCAGTTCTTCTAGCCGATAGCCTTTTATTTTGCTTTTGGCATGGCACTCAGTCCGTTCGGCCTGTAACCCCTTCCCTTCAACATGGTTGTCGATTCGTCCAGTCAATAGCTACGCCATTGGCTAGGATCCCAGTTCATCAAGCAAATAGCCCCTTGCCATTAGTGTGGCAACCGGTTCGTCTGGTCGATAGCTTTAACTTTTGCTTGTGTTACGCCCTGATCCCGGGCACACTACTAAAACACATTATCAAGCGTAATTACACTAATTATTGAAACATTAAATAATTGTAACTAAGGCTCACCTTCAAGATCACAATGTGCGACTAGAAGCTCCAACTACTGCACTGGAACTCGGCTGCACGCGTTCTAAACCAGAAAACCAAATAAGCACGTGTGAGTGACATCTACGTCACTCAGTACATGCCCCAAACATACAAACCACAAAATCTCAGGAAACTACAAAAACTCATTTCTTTTATTTTTCAAAACTTGGTTTTCTTTTGAAAATCCTCTTTACTTTTTATTGGAAATCACTTGGGAATTCAATCCCAAATCCAGGCTCTTTTCAAAAGCCATGTTTCTTTTCTCAAAACATTTGAAAACTCATTCCAAAGCCACCTTTTCTTTCAAAACAATACCTTTGCATTTCCCTTTTTAAACCTTTGGAATTCATTTTCCGAAACATATCCTTTTCAATACTTGGGATTTCTTCCCAAAATCACACTTTCAAATTCACATTTCTGACTAGATCTAGCCTAAAACACAGTGCCACACGGGCTCAAAACCAAATCATAAATACTGGCTGGCAATTGGTAAAAACACCATCATCATTTCATTTCACGATTTTAGAACTATTTCTTAAGTCCAATGCTGACCAAATCACATTTCTTTTCCTTTATTCATTTCCACTTTTCTTTACTGTTGTTACCTTGATCAGGGGTAACCAGGTGCATACGTAGTAGGCGAGGACATCCTTTCCCCTACCTTCATGCACCGTCACGGTGAAATTCCCCGTTCAGGATGTCACCGCCACGACCAACCGGCCTCAATTTCATTTTCATATGTGTACAGGGATACGTGTTTGTCTGACGCCCTATTGGTGACTCGAACAACGAGGTCCATCGACCCAGGCTCAGCCTACACCGTCACGAGCTCAGTGACCCGAACAACTACGTACAACGACCGAGGCTCAGCCTACACTGTCGGTGACCCAAACAACTAGGTATTGAAACCCAGGCTTAGCCTACACCGCCTCAAGCTCGGCAACCACATTATTTGTATTCCATTTCAAAACTCTCTCTAAACTTTCTTTTCAAAACCATTTTTTATTTAATTCTTTTTGTTGCAGGACTCTATCTCCTTGCAACACCTGACCCTCTACTAGGGTCCCAACTCAAGCCATGAAAGCATGCTTAAAAATAATAAATTGGGTCTCATGCCCAAACCCACACAAAATCATCCTTTCCATTCATTTATGGGATCAAAACCCGAAACCACGCCCAAATCTATTTATTTGGGTTCTACATTCCTCCATGTCATTACATAGGGAAAACATCAATAACACATACTCAATATTCCATTAAAACCATTTATCCCACATTTAAAACCATATTTAGCATACCAGGTGCAGGGCAAAAACAACAGACCGAATCTCCAGTTCGACATACCGATATTTTCTTTTTCGATATACCGAACATTTTCAGTATACTGAAACTCCCTGTTTCAGTCGACTGAAGTATTTCGGTCTACTGAAACCTGGGATCTGGCTTAATCTGCCAGGATTTCGGCTTACCAAATAAATTCAGCATAGCGAATTCATTGCAGACAGGGCACACCACTTATTTCAGGTGGTGAATGTCGCCCAAAGTGGGAGTCCCGATTGGACACCCCAAACATCTATCATAAATCATCAATAAATCATGGGGTGTAGACTCCTATGTCTACTTCAAAACCCCTCAAACCATTCACGATTCCATCTACTACACAGCTCAAACAAAAATCACAAGTGGAAGGGGCTCAAGAACTGCTACTATAGCCTTCCACCCCAAAATTTCATTTCCCCCACAAAAACGAATCCTAACCGCATGATATCTATATTCTCATGCTATATATCACATTACCAATCATTTCATGATTTTTTATGCAATTAACCCATTTTTAATAAAACACTGCACAGAGGAAGGGAAAGGGGTCGCGTACCTGGCTCAGCCCCCTAGCGACCCTCCCTGCACTCCGACAAAGCCTCCACGCACCGACGGAACACACGAGCGGCTCACCATCTCCTTGGTTGCGCATCGTTCCTCTTTCTCCTCTCCTCTCTCAGTCACCACTTCCTCTCTTCGCACGCTGCAACCTCCCTTTATCCTCTTTCCCACCTGCATCGCGCCGACTGCCCATCGCGTCGGAAGAGATGACAAGGCATTGGTTGGCGTCATTGGTGACTCAGGTTGAGGAAAGGGAAGGAAGGAGATGGAAAACTGGTGAGGGTCCGTGATAGGAAAGGGAAAAGAAAGGAAGAAAAGACAGGCACACAAACCGAGGCGACTATGCATCCTCAAATCGGACTCCACAATGGTCCTAGATAACAAACAGGTGCACAGAAAGCCAACCACAAGCTCACAAATCAAAAATCAATAGATTATCCATTAATAAACCATTTAACCAATATCACAATCAATTATATGGTTTATAATTAAAATGGATAATCAGGCCCCGATGTCACATCCTACCCTCGTAAAAGAATTTGGTCCTCGAAATTCAGCTCTAATAAAACAAATTGGGGTACTGTCTTAGGATGTCCACCTCGCACTCCCAGGTAGCCTCCTCTGTACCATGGTGTTGCCACTGAACTAACACCAATGGTATCACATTGTTCCTTAGGACTTGCTCTTTCCTATCCAGTATCTAAATTGCATTTTCAAACATAGACAAGTCCTCCTGCAGCTCCCCTGGATGCACTGGCATCACCTAGGACTCATCGGCCAAACATTTCCTTAACATAGACACATGGAAGGTGTTGTGTACACTCGCAAACTCTAGAGGCAGATCTAGTCTTTATGCCACCTCACCAACCCTCTTGGTAATCTGGTACGATCCGATATATCTTGGGCTCAAGTTGCCTCTCTTATTGAACCGTGTCGCACCTTTGGTTGGTGACACCCTCAGGAAAACGAAGTCTCCTACCACGAATTCCAGAGGTCTCCGCCTCCTATCAGCATAGCTCATCTGTCGGCTCTGGGCTGACAACTTCCTCTTTCTGATCAGATCCACCTTGCCCTCGTAATGTTGTACGATATTGGGCCCAACTAATTGTCTCTCACCCACCTCACACCAGCAAATGGGTATCCTGTAGGGTCTGCCATAGAATGCCTTGTATGGTGCCATACCAATACTAGCATGGCAACTGTTATTATATGCAAACTCAATTAGAGGTAAATGATCCTCCCAACTACCACCAAAGTCCATGGCGCAGGCCCTCAGCATGTCCTCTAGTGCATGGATGGTCCTCTCTGTCTAGCCATCCGTCTAGGGGTGGAAAGCAGTGCTAAAATTCAACACTATGCCAAAAGCCTCTGGCAAAGCTCCCTAGAATCTCGATGTAAACCTCGTGTCTCTGTCAGACACAATAAACACTAGGACACCATGCAATCTCATAATCTCAGCCACATACAACTCTGCCAGTTTTTCCAAAGGAAGATTCACCCTCATTGTCAAGAAATGTGCCGATTTTGTAAGGCGATCCACTATCACCCACACAGTATCATTCTTTCTTCGGGTTTGTGGCAAACCGTCACAAAGTCCATCGACATATTTTCCCATTTCCACACTGGAACGTCCAAAGGCTGCAAAGTCCCTCCTGGCATCTAGTTCTTTATCTTCACCATCTGGCAGGTTGCACACTTCGCCACATACTCAGCAATCTCTCTCTTCATCCCAGGCCACCAGAAGTTCCTCTTTAGGTCTTTATACATCTTGGTGCTTCTTGGATGAATAGAGTATTTGGAGTGGTGGGCTTCATCCAGCAAACTATTCTTGATTTCCTCTATCTGAGGTACATATAATCTCAAATCATACCTCAACCCACTGTCTACCCCATCTGAAAAATGAGGGGCATTACTAGCTTCCTGCTTCCTCCAGATATCAGACACAAAAGAATCACATTGCTAAGCTATGACAATCGCCTCAATCATCCTCGGGTGAATAGACAAATTAGCCCACACTACCATGGTGAGTCCCTGAGGCTGTCTCCCAAGCCTGCAGTCCACTAGTCCCTCTAATAATTTCCATTCATGGATCATCAGACTAGCCATAATATGAGTGCGTCTGCTCAGATCATTTGCAACTATATTAGCCTTCCCTAGGTAGTAGGACAAACCAAAATCATAATCCTTAAAATACCCACCTAGTGCCCCTATCTCAGGTTCAAATCCTTCTGAGTAAAGATGTACTTCAGACTCTTGTGATCTATGTACACCTCAAACTATTCGCCATATAAATAATGCCTCCAAATTTTCAAGGCGAATGCAACAGCTACCATCTCTTGATCATGGGTGGGATAATTCTTCTCATGATCTTTCAATTGGCGCGAGGCATATGCCACCACCTTACCATGTTGCATCAGCACACACCCCAAACCAGTCCCACATGCATCACTATAGACTGTAAAACCACCACTCCGAGAGGGCAAAGTCAAAACTGGGGCCGATACTAGACAAGCCTTCAACTCATTGAAGCACTCCTCGCACTGCCAATCCCAGGCAAAGTGTACTTCCTTCCTGGTCAATCTGGTCAATGGTGCAGCAATCTTGGAGAAATCTTGAATGAATCTCCTATAATATCCTGTTAGGCCGAGAAAACTTTTAATCTCAATCAATGTCTTCAGTCTAACCCAACTGCTCACAGCTTCCACTTTGGCTAGATCTACCGTGATGCCTTCTCCTGAAATAATGTCACCAAGGAAAGACACCTCTTCCAGCCAATACTCTCACTTGGAGAACTTGGCATAAAGCTGATGCTACCTCAGCGTCTCCAGTACGATCCTCAAGTGCCTCTAGTGGGTCTAAACATCCAGAGAATACACTAGAACATCATCCAAAAAAATAACCACATACCAATCCAAATAGGACCGAAACACCCTATTCATCAGGTCTATAAAAGCATCCGAAGCATTCGTCAACCCGAATGGCATAACCAAAAACTCATAATGTCTACAACGAGTGTGAATGGCTATCTTCTGCACATCTATCTCACTAATCCTCAACTGATGGTATCCATATCTCAAGTCTATCTTAGAAAACACCGACGCTCCCTGCAACTGGTCGAACAAATCGTCGATCCTGGGCAGTGGATACTTGTTCTTGACAGTGATCTGGTTCAACATCCAGTAATTTATATAGAGCCGAAGTGAATCATCCTTCTTCTTCACAAACAATACCGGTGCTCCCCAATGTGATACACTAAGACGAATGAACCCTTTATCCATCAGTTCTTGTAGCCAATTCTGGAGCTCCCATAACTTAGCAGTTGCCATCCTGTATGGAGCCTTGGAAATAGGACCTGATCCCGACACCAAGTCAATCACAAATTCTACTTCGCTGTGCGATGGCATTCCAAGCAATTCCTCTAGAAAAACATTGGGATATTCCCTCACCACCGGCAAGTCCTGAATATGGATCACTAGCAAAGTAGAAACTATCACACAGGTTAAATAGCCCACACTGCCTCTTGCTAGAAGATGATAGGCCTTGAGAGCAGAAATCACTTTCTTGGGCTCACCCGGTCTGGTGCCCTGTACCATACACTAGCCTTGGCCTGAACACTCTGCCATAAGTCTCCTCTTGGCACAATCTATCACAGCTGAATGCTGTGTCAGCCAATCCATTCCTCGGATAACATCATAATCCTACATATCCATCAAGACCAAGCAGGCCTGAAAATTCTTGTCCCCCAGCTAAATATCAATCGGTCTCAATTATCTCCACGCCACACTGTGTTCTCCCAATGGAATGACCACATCTAGGTGGAATGCCAACCTGGCTGGCCTAGTCTCGATCTCAGAAGCAAACGACTCGGAGACAAAAGAAAATGAACTCCCAGAGTCGAACAAGACTCGGGTCATCCCATCAGCCACAAGAAAGATCCTATAATCATCACACTATAACCATAATCATATTAAGAAATAGTGTCAATTACACATAAGATCTATTATTACACGACAGGGCTTATCAAATACAACCATGATAGTTCTCACCTTCCACCACATCTCTAGATCGACAAGCATCTGGGGCAGCAATGGAGAACACTCTCCCTTTGGTAGGTTGATGTAGTGCATCTCCTGCTAGCTTTGGTTGACTAGGATAGTTCTTCTGGTAATGCCAACTATTGTAGCAGACTACTCTATCTAAATTCCTCTGCCTATGCCAACATTGCGCCGCTACATGCCCCATCATGCCACAGACATGGCATGCTCCCATCTGTGGGCCACAGCTAGACCTGGCATGGCTGAAACCCATACTCTCTTCTTTACCAGACGTAGGTTGTTGCTTCCACTTCTTCCCAGAGCTGCCAAAACTCCCAGAACATGGCGTTCCCATCACTGATGGTCGATAAATAGAGGGTTGAGAAATGGATGGTCGAGAGACAGACTTTCTCCCCTTATCCTTCTTAGGATACTCCTCCTAGAACAGCCTACGATCATCCTCATAGCACCTTGCAAGCTCAACAACCTCCACTAATGTCTAGCTTCTTAAGCCAATAACTCTGGATCTCAACACAGGGTTCAGTCCCTCCACAAACCTCTTGGCTTTGTTCTTCTTTGAAATTGCAGCCTGAGAGAACTACTCTAATCGAAGGAAGAACGACTCATACTCAGCCACAGACAGGCTACCTTGCTTCAAGTTCCTGAATTCTCTGCCCAACTTATCCCTCTCATGCTCAAGGACAAACCTCTCATAGAATACCTCTCTGAAGTCATCCCAAGAGATCATCAGTAGGTCCACATTCGAAAATTTGGTGCGGCGCATTGTCCTCCACACAGATCCGCAACACCCTTGAGTTGAAATGCTACGATCCGGACCCACTTCTCTGCTGGATACTTGATCCCCTCATGGACCTTCTCCACCTCCAAGAACCAGGCCTCACACTCCTTGGTGTGCCGCGCCCATTAAAAGTAGGTGCGCCAAGCTGGCGGAACTGCTTAATCCACGGGTCTCCCATCACCTCATCCTTGCTACTGCTACCAAAGGACTAGGTGAAGCTCCACATCATCTCGCCAAATTCTCGTCTCATCCCTCTCCATGCACTACCCTCTCCAGTCTCGGAGTCAGGTACAGGGGTCTTGCCACGACTGCGGCCTCGGTAAGACATCTTCCAACTAGCAACACCAAAACACAACAATCCAAAATTCAGGTGCACAACTCTTGTTGTGCAGTCCTAGGGAGCCACTAGACCGGACAGCACCAAGCTGATGCACTAGGTGTAACCATAGCTCTGATACCACTCTATAATGCCCAGATCCTAGGCACGCTACTAAAACACAGTATCAAGCATAATTACACTAATTACAGAAACAATAAATAACTGTATTTAAGGCTCACCTTCAGGATCACAATGTGCGACTAGAAGCTCCAACTCCTGCACTAGAACTCGACTGCACGCGGTCTACACCTGAAAACCAAATAAGCACACTTGAGTGACATTTAAGTCACTTAGTACGCGACCCAAACATACAAACCAACAAATCTCTGCAAATTGTAAAAACGCATTTCTTATATTTTTCAAAACTTGGTTGTCTTTTGAAAATCCTCTTTTCTTTTTATTGGAAATCACTTGGGAATTCAATCCCAAATCCAGGCTCTTTTCAAAAGCCTTGTTTCTTTTCTCAAAACATTTGGAAACTCATTCCAAAACCACCTTTTCTTTCAAAACCATACCTTTGCATTTCCCTTTTTAATCCTTTGGAATTCATTTTCCAAAACATATCCTTTTCAATACTTGGTATTTTTTCCCGAAATCACACTGTCAAATTCACATTTATGACCAGATCCAATCTAAAACACAATGCCTCACGGGCTCAAAATCAAATCATAAAAATAGGCTAGTAGCAAGTATAAACACCATCATCATTTCATTTCAGGATTTTATGACTATTTCATAAGTCCAATCTTGACCAAATGACATTTCTTTTCCTTTATTCATTTCCACTTTTCTTTACTATTGTTACCTTGATCAGGGGAAACCAGGTGCACAAGTAGTACACGAGGACATCCTTTCCCCTACTTTCCTGCACTACCATGATGAAATTCCCGCGTGCGGGATGTCACAGCCTCGTGCCAACTGGCCTCAATTTCAGTTTCATATGTGCACGGGGATACGTCTCTATCTGACGCCCAATTGGTGACCTGAACAACTAGGTCCACTGACCCAGGCTCAGCCTACATCGTCAAGAGCTCAGTGACCCAAACAACTAGGTACAACAACCCAGGCTCAGCCTACACCGTCAGTGACCCGAACAACTAGGTATAGAAACCCAGGCTCAGCCAACACCGTCTCAAGCTTGGCAACCAAATTATTAGTATTCCATTTCAAAACTCTCTTTAAACTTTCTTTTCAAAACAATTTTCCATTTCATTCTTTTCGTTGCAGGACTCTATCTCCTTGCAACACCTGATCCTCCACTGGGGTCCCAACTCAAGCCATGAGACCATGCTTAAAAATCATAAATTGGGTCTCATGCTAAAAACCACACAAAATCATCCTTTTCATTCATTTATGCGATCAAAACCCAAAACCATGCCCAAATCTATTTATTTGGGTTCCACATTCCTCCATGTCATTACATGGGGAAAACATCAATAACATAAACTCAATATTCCATTCAAACCATTTATCCTTCATTTAAAACCATATTTAGCATACCAAGTTCAGGGCAAAAACGGTAGACCGAATCTCCAGTTTGGCATACCGAAATTCCCTGTTTCTGTATACCGAACATTTTTGGTATACCGAAACACCCTGTTTCAGTCGACCAAAGGATTTTGGTGTACTGAAACCTAGGATCTGGCATAATCTGCTAGGATGTCGGCATACCGAATTCCTCGCAGACAGGCCGCACCCCAGTTTCAGACGGTGAAAGTCGCCCAAAGTTGGAGTCCCGATCGGACCCCCAAAACACCCATCATAAATCATCACTAAATCATAGGGTGTAGACTCTTAAGTCTACTTCAAAACCCCTTAAACTATTTACGATTCCATCTACCAAACAGTTCATACAAAAATCACAAAGGGAGGGGCTCAAGAACGGCTACTGTAGCCTTCAATCCCAAAATTGTATTTCATCCCACAAAAACGAATCCTAACCGCATGATATCTATATTCTCATGCTACAAATCACATTACAATATATTTCATGATTTTTCCACAATTTCTCATGCATTTATTCAATTTTCATGCAATTAACCCATTGTTAATAAAACACTGCACGGAGGAAGGGAAAGGGGTCGCGTACCGGGCTCAGCCCTCCGGCGACCCTCCCTGCACTCCAGCGAACCTTCTCGCACCCCGGTGAAGCCTCCTCGCGTCGGTGGAACACACGAGCGGCTCACCACCTCCTCGGTTGTGTGTCGTTCCTCTTTCTCTTCTCCTCTCTCGGTCACCTCCTCCTCTTTTCGCATGCTGCAGCCTCTCATTATCCTCTTTCCCATCTGTGTCGCGCCAGCCACCCATAGCGTCGAAAGACACGACGAGGCACAGGCTGGCGTCGTTGGTGGCACGAGTTGAGGAAAGGGAATGAAGGAGATGCAAAAATGGTGTAAGTTCGTGAGAGGAAAGGGAAAAGAAAGGAGAAAAAGAAGGAAAAGAAAGGAAGAGAAGACTAGCACATAAATCGAGGCGACTGAGCATCCTCAGATAGGACTCCACATTAGTCCTAGATCACAAACAGGTGCACAGAAAGCCAACCACAAGCTCACACATCTAAAATCAACAGATTATCCATTAATAAACCAGTTAACCAATATCACAATCAATTACATGGTTTTTAATTAAAATGGATAATCAGGCCCAGATGTCATAGCTTGGCACCTGATTCGTCAGGTCGATAGTTGCACCTTTGGCTTTGAGCCCAGTTAGTCAGGTTGATAGCCCCTTCCCTTCAACTTAGCACCTAGCTCGTTCGACTGATAGTTGTGCCTTTTGCTTAGTGCCTGGTTTGTCCGATCGATAACCCCTTCCCTTTTGCTTTGTTCCCAGTTCATTCAGTCAGTAGCTATGCCTTTGGCTTGGAACCTGATTCATCTGCCCGACAGCTAGTTTCCATCAGCATGGCACCCGGTTCGTTTGTCTAATAGTTGTGGCCTTGTCTTGGCACCTGGTTCATTCAGTCGATTACCCCTTTCTTTCAACATGGCGCCTAGTTCATCTAATCGATAGTTGTGCCTTTGGCGTGGCGCTTGATTCGTCTCGCTGATAGCCCCTTCCCGTCAACTTGGTGCCTGGTTCGTCTAGCTAGTAGCTATACCTTTGGCTTGGCCCTCGGTTCATCTGACTAATAGACCCTTTCCCTCGGCTTGGTGCCTGGTTATTCCGATCGATAGCTTTGCCTTTTACTTGGCCCCCGGTTCATTCAACCAATAGCCATTTCTTTTCCTTTGGCTTGGCACCCGATTCGTTCGACTGACGGTCGATGGCCTTATCTTTTCCTTTTGACTTGGTGCCTAGTTTGTCTGGTCAATATCCTTTTCTTCTCCATTTAGCTTGGCACCTGGTTCATCCGGTCGATAGCCTTTTCTTTTCCTTTTGGCTTGGCTCTCAATTCGTTCAGCCGATAGTCGTTTCTTTTTTCCTTTGGCTTGCCGTTTGGTTTGTCTGGTTGATACCTTTATCTTTTTCCTTTTGGCTTGGTGCCTGGTTTGTTTAATTGATATCCTTTTCTTTTTTTTTTGACTTGGTTCCCTATTCGTCTGGCCGATAGCCTTATCTTTTCCTTTTGACTTGGTGCCCAATTTGTCCAATCGATAGCCATTTCTTTTCTTTTGGCTAGGCGCCTGGTTCTTCTGGCCCTATAGCCTTATCTTTTCCTTTCACTTGGTTCGTACTTCATCTTGCCTATAGTGTTATCTATTCCCTTTAGCTTGTCGCCTGGTTTGTCTCGTCGATAGCCTTATCTTTTCCTTTTGGCTTAGTTCCCGGTTTTTCTAATCGATAGCCTTATCTTTTCCTTTTGGCTTAGTACCCAGTTCGTCCAGTCGATAGCCTTTTCATTTCATTTTTGCTTGGCACCTAGTTCATCCGGCCCATAGCCCCTTCCCTTTTGCTTAGCGCCATGTTTGTTTAGCCAATAGCTGTGCCTTTGGCTTGGCACCCAGTTCGTCTGGTCGATAGCCCTTTCCCTTCAGCATGGCGCTTGGTTCATCTAGTCGATAGCTATGTCTTTGTCTTAGCGCCCTTTCGTCCAACTGGTAGCCCCTTCCCTTCAGCTTGGGGCCTAGTTCATCTTACTGATAGCTATGCCTTTTGCTTGGTGCCCTGTTTGTCTAGCCAATAGCCCCTTTCCATCAACTTGGCGCCTGGTTCGTCCAACCGATAGCTGTGCTTTTGACTAGGCACCTGATTTGTCCAGTCGATAGCTTCTTTCCTTTAGCATGGTGCCCGGTTCGTCTGTCCGATAGCAGTGCCTTTGGCTTGGTGCCCAGTTCATCCTACCAATACCTCCATCCCTTTAGCTTGGTGCCTGGTTCGTTTGACTGATAGCTATGCCTTTGGCTGGGCGCTGGGTTCGTACGCCCGATAGCCCCTTTCCTTCAACTTCGTGCCCAATTTATCAAGCCAATAGTTGTGCCTTTGACTTGGCACCCAGTTCATCTAGTCGATAGCCCCTTTCCTTCAGCTTGGTGCCCAGTTCATTCGACTGATAGTTGTGCCTTTGGATTTATGCCCAGTTCATCTGGTCGATAGCCCCTTCCCTTTAGCTTGGTGCCTAGTTCGTCTCGCTGATAGCTGTGTCTTTGGCTTAGTGCCCGATTCATTCGACCGATATCTCCTTTCCTTTAGCTTGGCACCTGGTTTGTCCAACCGATAGCTATGCCTTAAACTTGGTGCTCGGTTCCTTTAGCTGATAGCCATTTCTTTATTTTGGCTTGGCACCTAGTTTGTCCGACTGACGGCCGATAGCCTTATCTTTTCCTTTTAGCTTGGCGCCTGGTTTGTCAGGCCAATAGCCTTTTCTTTTCCTTTTAGCTTGGCACCTAGCTCATTTGGCTAATAGTCTTTTCTTTTCCTTTTGGCTTGGTGCCCGGTTTGTCCGGTCAATAGCCTTTTCTTTTCCTTTTGTCTTGGTGCCCAGTTCATCTGGCCTATAGTCTTATCTTTTTTCCTTTGCTTGGCACCTGGTTCATCTAACCACTAACCTTATATTTTTCCTTATAGCTTGGCACCTGCTTCATCTGGCCGATAACCATTTCTTTTCCTTTTGGCTTGGCACCCAGTTCGTCTGGCTGATAACTTTATCTTTTCCTTTTGGCTTAGCGCCTGGTTCGTTCAAGCAATAGCCTTATTCTTTCTCTTTTGGTTTGGCACCCGGTTCGTCCAACTGATAGCCTTCTCTTTTCCTTTTGGCGTGACGCCTGGCTCGTCCAACCAACAACCTTATCTTCTTTCCTTTGGCTTCGCACCCAGTTCATCTGGCCGATAGCCTTATCTTTTCCTTTTTCCTTTTGCTTGGAGTCTAGTTTGTGCAATCGATAACCTTATCTTTTTTCCTTTTGGCTTGGCACCCAGTTGGTCCGATCGATAGCCTTTTCCTTCCCTTTTAGCTTGGCTCCTTGTTTGTCGGGTCGATAACTGGCCCTTCCTTGGGCTGATACCTTGAACTATCTAGGTAACACCATTGAACTTCCGGATGACGTCCGTCAAATGTCTATTTTCTCGATTGGCAAGTCCAATATCATGCGATGCTCCTCTTCTTTGGGCTTATACCCCAAACTATCCTGGTGACACCATCAAACGTTCAGATGACGTCCGTCAAATGTCTATTTGCTTGACCGGCAAGTTCGATATCTTGCCATACTCCTCTTCTTTGGGCTAATACCCCAAACTATCTGAGTGACTTTGTCAAACGTCCGGATGATGTCCGTCAAATGTCTATCTATGCTCGATCGACAAGATCGATGACTTGCCGTGCCTCTATTCCCCTTTTTGCTGATAACCCAAGCTATCTGCCTAATGAGTCCATCAACCCATCGTATGCCCCTTTTTGTCTACTTGATGACCAATCACCCTCATGTGGGGGAAGCAACCAATCTTCAAGCTTCGCATTTAGCATTGCTTTTTCAACACTTAGTATTAGCATCCAAAGCAAGCACTTTGCATTTCCTAGCTTCGCATTTTCGCATGCTAGTTGTAATTGCATCAACATTAACACTTTGGTGATGAATCACTACTTTTAGTGTATCTACCGAATAAATGACCTAGTGCCCACAACACATTTCTGCCACGAACTTGGGCAAGGTGTCTTTCTCAACATTGAGCATCGGTCTTAGTTCCATTCATCCCTTGACCTCACTTAGGAAGGGGAATTTGTAGACACCTCCATTATTGTACTCAAATGGTAGTCAGCTTTTCTGGCAAACCAGCTTTGAATGGTCAGTCAACACAACCACGTCCACCACCCAAAACCACAATTAAAACCCAAATCCATCTCCCACAATCCAACCTAACCCAAAGCCAATCTACCCAAACCTTTTCATGGACTAAATGTTTGGTGGATAGGGCTTGCTTCCTTTGCTTGTAAACTATCCTAGGACCCCTATGGCCTAATAGAATGGACTATGTACACAGACAGGATGCACGGGTGCCCTGGGTCAGTGCTAGTAGCAAAGGTCAAATTTGTCCACTCACCTTTGGTCCACTGGATCCTTGTCTCTCATTGGTTGGCATGGATCTACGTGTGTCCTACCTTCCATCTAGACCATGAAAACCCCATGTTTATTTGATTTCCCATAGTATCCCCTTGATCAAATCTCAACCAGATGATGGAAGCATTTGAGAATTAGTGGACTAGATTCGAGACACACTTTTATTTAAGTTCAACTCGTCTCGTACGACAGGATCCTTTACTTGCTGCTCACTCCCTCATATCCACTTAGAATCCACCTTGCTCCTTGCGCTCTTGCTCCCCTTCCAAGATCCCCATCAGCCTCTGATTGTCCTCTAGAAGTCTAACGTCCACCCATTTTTTCCCTCCATAAGCAGACACTTCCACTACTTCCACTAGCATCCTCAGTCTACCAAATTACTCCCACACCTCATCCAAGCATATCTAGTCACCAACCGTTGTCTTCACAACATCACGACGCCATTCTGGCCGTCAACCATTGCTTCTCATCCATCGTTAGAGAAGCCCATCCAAATAAACAAGCGAGATATGTTATGATGCTCAAAAGGTATGTGTAACCATGTCGACGAGGAGGATCACAAAATAAAGCGAAAAGTCGGCAAAATCACGACGAAAATAAAATAAAATGCAAAATGCAGGAGTCACCACCTAGTCTATTATGGAAGACGAGGAAAACCAAATAAACATGAAAAATCATGCAAAACAATAGGGAAGGTCTACGAAAACCAGAAATGCAGGTAAAAATCCCTGTTACGTACGAGGAAGGTGTTAGGCACCCTCGTACGCCCGAATAATCAGTCTTCT
>JAMKQA010052380.1:0-13473 GCA_024699735.1 Posidonia australis | reverse complement strand
TATGAAATGCATGGAAATGACTTGTGAGATGATGCATGCAAATATGTTATTCTTTTTATGGTGTTTTCCATGAGATTTTGACACATGGCTTATGTGTGTGAATGTGGACCCATGTGAGAGGTGATTGCATGGTACAATGACCATGAATGAATGTGTGGGTTTAAAGGCCAGAGGTAATAAATTGATGCATGATACATGTGATTTGCAAAGAGTTTTATGAATGGAAAATGGTTTTTGATAAATGTTTTGAAAAAAGAAATTGCATATGACTTTAAATAGATTAAAGGATATAGTTGGAACCACAATGAAACCAGGACTTGCCGACGAGGTAGTGAAACCTCTAGAGATGTCAGGGATGTGTCCTTGGTTGTGGTTGCCTAGTTTGCGGTCCGGGGTAGGAGCCTCGAGACTGTGGTGATACTGTTGGACCCAGGGTATGAGAGACCCGGACTACCCTCAGTGCCGATGCTGGACGGGTCTGGGGTTAGAGTCCCCAGGTGCTCGGGCACCAGGGCGTCCCTAGGACGCACTCCGTGCTTGTACCAGTGAGGATACATTTTGAGACTGCGGCCAGGGCGGTTGAACTCCAGCGTGGGGTGGTTCACCGCGGCACTACAGTGTGGGTGTGATGACATGGAATCCTCACCAGCTGCTTGTAGCCATGTCGATCGCCTGTGGCCAGGGTGATGCGACCAGTTTTGGAATGGAAAAGTGTGGATTTGTGTGTGGACTAGTTCCTATCCCGAATTGTGATAAATTGTGCAAATGATTTTAAATAATGTTTTGGGCTAGGAAACTAGATGAAATGATTTGCTTCTCCTGTATTGAGTATAAAGGTTTATGAACGAGCATGAGGTTTTGAAAGAAATGAAAAGAAGGTTTGAAATGCCATTGTTTTCCAAGTTTTTCTAATTAGACATGTGGTTTTGGCAATGGTAGTTTTCTGGCAATGTTTTTCGTGGGTTTTAGCGCTGTTTTGGGGTGCGTGCTGGGTGACATTCCTATCACTCACACGTGTTTTTCCTTGTCCCCTTTGTTTCAGGTGCTCAGGTGTAGGAGCAGTCTAGTCTGGTGCATCTTTTCAAGCCACGTTTGCCGCACACAGGTCGGAGTGATTAGCTTTATTTATTTTATTCTGCCATTTAGATTCTTTTAGCTGCACTCGGGTAATTCTTGTATTGTTGTGTAGCACTAAGGTATTACAAATAGAGAGCATGAAAATGGTAGAAATTGATAGGGTTGCATGAAATCTAAGTAAATTTACATTCCTAAAATTTATTGTGAATTTTATAAGAATTTATAGGCATTTATGCCAGTGGTTACGTTTTGGGTCGTTTTGACCCTTCTAACTTTGTGATTTTATATCTTGATGTATAGTGAATGGATTTTGGCTTTGTTTGTGTGGATTTGGAGTAGACTCGAGGGTCTACATCTTATGTTTTATGCAAGATTTTTGGTGTTTGTTTCGAGGGTCTGATCGGAGGTCCCAATTGGAACGATTTCGGACTATAGGATTTGGACCGTTTTCTATTTTTCGTACAATTCGGCTTACCAAACTATTTCGTTATACCGTTTTTCTGTCTGATTAGGTCCTTTGGTCGAAATCGGTCGTCCGATTTTGGACAGTCGCCCGAATCAGGAGATTTCGATTAACCGAATCAGTTTCGGTATACTGATTTTGACTTGAGTGTTGACCATTGACCTGATTCGATTGATCGATCCAAATCGGTTTACCGAATCAGGGGTTTTCGGCATACCAGAGCCAAAACGGCATGCCAAATCAGTGGATTTCGACATACCATACCTGATTTCCGGCATCCCGAATCAGGGCCCAAATATATTTATAAAATGTGTTTTCCGAGGACTTTCTGGATTGTAGTGTTTTGTCCCTGTAAGATGGGATTGTGGGCTGTCAGTGGTGGTCCCTTGGGACACCTGACGCGCCGCTTTGCTGAGGTTTTGGAAGAGTTTTCAAAGATACGAAAATGGTTTTGGAAATGGATTTCAAAGAAATAGTTGGCCTGTTTTGGAAAATGTTTTCCTGGTTTTCTGTGTGCGGGTCAAGACAGTGTGGGACCATGTCGTCGGGAGCAGGGAATGTGACGGCATTCTCGGGTGGTCGGGCACGACTCCCTGGTTGAGGTCGGGGGCCGAGATATCTGAGGCTGAGGGGCGTCGGGTCCTGGAGGTATGAGACTCATTGACTGTCGTCTTAAGGCTAGGGTTGTGGTCCGCAAGTTGAGGTGTCTTATGGCATGACGGGGAGGTATGATACTCCTGCTGTCGCTGTGAGCACTGAGGCTCGGGTGTCGTCGAGTGTGAAGGTATGACACTCCCTCCTGAACACCGTGTGTGGAGGACGTCATGAGCAGGCAGACCCTGTGGTGGCCAATGCTGGTGGGACACGTGCCTCGAAGCTGGTGGTGTCCTGATAAACAGGACAACCTTTCCATGGAGAGGTTGGCTTTGTGAAGGTTCTCCAGGTAGGGAGAATCGCGGGACGGTGATCACTCCTACACAGGGTGGCTTCACCGTGGCAATGCAAAATGTCGTGGTTGCTCTTAGGTGGACTGCGTGTGGTCAGAGTTAGGTTGCCTAGCACTGGACTTTCCGACTCACTATGTGTGGTTTTGGCCATTGAGGGCCTTTACTTATGGCTTTGGGTTAGTAGAGCCATGTTTGTGATTTTAGCCGGTGTGAGCTTAGTTTGTGAGATTTTGAGAAATGGTTTGCGAAATGAATTTAAAAGAAAAATATTATAGTTTTGTTGTCCGTGGTTTTCCTTAAGGTACGTACTGAGTGACTTCTGGCACTCATACTTTTTTCCTCGTGTTTTTGGTTTACAGGTGCAGACATGTAGAGAGTTAGCGTAGTACATATAGTTTGGAGTCTCCTAGCCGCACATACAGATTCCTGATAGTTAGATACTTAATGTTTAGCTTTAATTTTCTAAATATGGAACGTGACAGATTTGATTGCACTTGTTAGTAGAATCATAATCAAGTGTTATTTTATTATTAATATTATCTATCAATTTCAAAAAAAAAAAAAAAACCATGCCAGGCACGTGATGCACTATTCTTCAAGGCAGCAAGCACATAATGGCATGGGACACATGGAGTACCATTCCTGGTTTCAGCTGTGTTGGTGCGTATGCTCTCTTGTTTTTGTTTGTTTTCCTTTGTTCCTCGTAGTTTTTGAATGAGATGTAGTACACATCTTCCTTGAGTGCCTCGTCGTGGTGATTTCGTACTGTTGCTTCCCTGGCTTCTTGGACTGGTACTATCATGCCACCTCTAAATTGTCACATCAAAGTCGTTTCTGATGAATGAGATGTGTGGTTCGACTGATGTGTGCTCTTGGCTAAGAGATGTAGTAGGACGAGCCTTTACTATGCATCTATGTTGATTATATGCTGTTGAAGTTATTTTTTTGCGATTGTCCTATTAGTGGCTTACTGAAATGCACATAAAGCTTGTCTGGACACTTTCAAGGAATGTCCTGTGACCTTCTTTTCTCAATTTTCTTGGATCTCATCTTTTTCTATTGGATCTTCAAGGCCCCTTCATAATATATATGGTCTAGAATTCATTGATTATATATTTTACTTTCTCTTTTACAATGTGTTGTTTCAATCATTTTTCATGAGATGGAAAGCATAACCAAGTATAATTACTTTGTAACGGAATGCAATGTAGAATGCTGAACAAACTAAACTGTTTCAGGCTCGAGGTGAATGCTTTGGGAGGATAACCATTGAAGCCATGGGATTTCAACTTCCTGTGTTGGTAAGTTTTGTCATTGATGGCAGAATACTGTAGTCCAAAAAAAAAGCACATGCTACCAGTTCTAGATTATACGTTATGGGTAGATGTTTATTCAATGTTGCTATTGTTCACTACCCTATTCTTGAAAAGTGAGAATGTGAAACGTCTGTTGGTTTTATATAGTAGACATTATTTATTCGGTAACTGATGAAGCTATGATATTTCAGTCAGAATGTTTCTTATGCGTGTGAACAATGACAAGAAAGAACCAAACTAAACATGCATTATTCTTCATTACTTACTTACTGACTATGTTGTACAATGTGTTAACATTTGTAAAAGTTTTATGCATGAACAATCGAGAGGTGATTGAAGATTATGCAACTTCGTAGACATCTCATCTTCATAAAGCTAGTAGCTCCACATCCAATAATGCATTTTGCAATGAACTTCTGTTTTTCCATGTCATGCATCTCAACCATGGCCTCCACTACCTGTTCTGTAATGAGTTGCCGTCGTAATATTGTTCATGTGGGTGTCGGTCAAAAAGGCCACCGTTAGGGACTTGCATCCTACACAGTGTCAACTAGACTTTGACTACAGTTCTTACGTGTATGCAAGAGGTAGTTTGATAGATTCTTTGTGGTTCCAAGTGAGTTACTAGTCTTGGTTTAATCCCAGTGATATAGGTTGATTTGGCTACGAGAAATCAACATCAAATGATGTAATATATATAATATTTATAGGAGTTAAACTTTTAATCTCTCGTACAACCACAAAAAGACTTCACTACTATACTAAATGACTGCAGACGTTTGAGAAGTAGCTTTCTCTGTAGGATAACTTGAGTTCCTTTTCTTTTATATATTAGAAGGTTTGTTAACAAAAAATTATATTGCAAGATCCTTGTGGGAAGCCACTTTAGTTAAAAAATTATAACAATATCAGAATATATTGGGTCTGTGGTCCAAATAGAAAACTTCTCATTTATGTGTAGTACATCTTATTAGGTGGTAATTGGAGTAAAGGCTACCATCAGTGTCTTATTGATAATATAACACGGAAGAAATCCACGAAGGAACAGGCAATATTAATATCATTTTCGCTTGGTAAGGTAGCAGTACATAACACTGATTCATCATCTATAAATATTGTAACAGATAGAATGATGAGAAGTATGAAATAAAAATTCCACGCAACTCTGGGACCCCACAACTGTTTTTGCAATGGCAAGATCGCATACAAAGACACTTATTAGACACCACTGGATATACTGTCATCAATGTAATTAGCCATCTTTTTTTTTTGTTCATGGGGAGACTATTGCTATTGGTTTTGATTATACTATTGATGAATATAATAGCAATCAATAATTTTAAGATCTTTGTATGATATTTCAATTAAAGGTTCCTCATGATGATTAGTATTTATTTTATTGTATATCTTTCTTTTTTCTTTTTTATATATTTCATGCAATGTTGCTGAGTTAGTTCCATGGTTTGTATTATTTTTTGTAGGCTTCTACAAGTATTAATACTAACAATGATCACGATATAAAGCTAAATTCCATAAGTTATGTAAATGACGATGTTTGAATTAAATATTTCATTTAATCAATCTTAGACTTTTATTTACATTTTAAGACAGTTTAAATTTGTGTTATATTTTCTTTTGGAAATAGTCATGTAACTAATACATTAATAAGAGAACATGATGTACTAAATAATAGAATTAATATAATTCACTTTTAGTGAATTTGTAGTTTATTATTAAATTAGTATATGATCTTTATTTTAAAAACAATTTAGGTTGTTTTATATATTATAATAGAGGTGATGAAATGAAAATAAATTATATTACATGTTGAAAATGTATCAAAACATCAGCAATAGGTTTAGCCATGATATTATTATATGCTATAGTGGTGGCTAATTTCCACCATGACCTTGGTTAAGGGTGTTAGCCACGAAATTTATAAAAAAAGAAATAGATTAAATAGTTAGCTATGGAAAATTACCATGGCTAAATTTGCCATGGAAAAATTTCGTGGCTAAATTATCCACACATAGTCATTGATATTGATGTGACATAAATACCTTCGTTGCTACTGATTAACTACAGATGAATACCATAGTTAAATTAGCCACAGTGAGCTTATGTGGTGGCAATTAGATTGATCCCTTCACTGTGTGGGGCCCATCAGTCTGATGGGCCTCCCTACGACCCATGTTTAAATTCTCTAGTCCGCCACGTTCAATTATCAAAAAAAAAAACATCAACACACTCATGAAACAGGCATCCGGGCCTAAGTCAGCCGAAACGTGCTTCATACAGGGCCCATTCAGCCCACAGCAGTTGCTCCCTAACTAGGTTTTACGAACGATATATACGCCTGGATGACCGCCTAGGGGCTGTGTACTTGTGTCTGCTCCGCGCTTCTGCAGAAGAAAAAGAAGGTGAAATCCGGGATCCGGGCTGCGGCGGCTGCTACAGCGTGGGGTCTCCTCTCGTCGTTCAGTCTCTTAGCGGTGAGTCGAGTTCTCCTACTTCCGATTGCTTTCCGCTGGCTTTCCGCAATCTGCGAAAGAAAAAACTTCTCATCTACTCAGATCTGTTTGTCAACATCGGTTTTTTATCGTTTCTGTTTGTTCCTTTGGTTCCGGTACTTGAAGTATGGTGGTTGGCCTTTGATGCCTAAACCACTTATGCCCTAGAGATCTCTATGCTCATGTTGCGTTTTATGTCCTTCACTTGGCATGTTCACTTCTGCGTCTGATTGTTTGCTGCTGTTGCGTTGGATTTTCCGATCATTGGCTGGTACATCTGTAGTATTCAACGTTTTTTCGTGTACTGTGGGATCCCCAGGGGTTTGTCATACATGCGCTGCTGTGGCTCATATCTAGTTGGATTTATTTCTTTCTACGTTTATTAGTTGTTTATGTTTCATCATCTCGTTTTTATTTATTAAATTTATTTCAGCATCTGCTCTGTTTATGTCTCTCGCATGATCAGGGAGCAAACGGAAAGCAAGTGCAGTCATGAGATTATTGACAGGAATGGAAGTTTTAGTTGGTTAACGTGCATTCGAAACCTTTTCTTCATTGTCGTTGTGTGCTTAATTGGTTATCAATAAAGTTACTACATATACGTTGGAAAGTTGTTGAATTGATTAAAATTGGGTTCTTAGGCGGTTATCATTCACCTGTGTTTTGGGTTTTCATGCTTGATATCATTACCATTTATTATGATTAAAATGTGTGTGTTCTCCTTTGCCTTTTAAACTGCATTACAACTTTATTTTATTGTCTGTGCTACTACGTCCATAATTTTGGCTTTTTTATCCATATCTATTAATTTCAAATGGGTAAAGGCTCTGAGTTGGGATCTTGTTTGTAGTCGTTCTATACTCACTAGCCAATTTGCAGAGCGAAACCATCAATTTATGGTGTATTTTGCATTGAAGGTTGGCAGAAGTAGATTTATGCAATTCTCCGTGCCTTGCAAACTTAATTGTTGATATTGGCCTCGAACAAATTGCAACATTTCTTCCTCTTTTATTTTTTTATACACAGTATAGAAGAACAACAGTGTCTGATGAATGACTTGTTTTCTTGTAGTATTTGAAGCATGGTGAGGGTCAGTGTTCTAAATGACGCTCTTAAGAGCATGTACAATGCTGAGAAGCGTGGGAAGCGCCAGGTCATGATCAGGCCATCTTCGAAAGTGATCATTAAGTTCCTTCTTGTCATGCAGAAGCATGGTTTGTTCTATCCCAACTCCGATGATAATTGGATATGATGATTATTGAAAATTATATACTAATTTATTTTTTTCCCATTGATTTTGCAGGCTATATTGGTGAATTTGAGTATGTTGATGATCATAGGGCTGGTAAGATTGTTGTTGAATTGAATGGTCGGATAAACAAATGTGGTGTAATTAGTCCTCGTTTTGATGTTGGGGTCAAAGAGATTGAGCCATGGACTGCAAGACTGCTCCCTTCACGTCAGGTCCGTTCAAAGGAATCATTCTTGCTTGTTTTTTATGATGCTTGATTTTAGAAAGCAATTGTTTGAAATTTTAAGCTTTTGAATTTGCTTTTAGGAGAGAATTATTTGTCTTACTCATTTGTTGTTTGAATTACATATAGGTTTATAGTTATAATTTGAAAACAAAGTTGATAAATTTCCTTCTTTCTTTATCTGCATATGTCAGCTAATTGTAATGAATTGGTCGTTTCAAAATTGCATTTTTTTTATTCATTTGCATGAATCATGATTGGATTGCTGATAGCTTTGGAGCTATTATTTGAGAGCTAAGTTGATAATTCCTTCTTTCTTTATCTGCATATGAAATTAAAGTACATTTATTTATTCAATGTGATGAAGCATGATTGAATTATACCACATGAAGCTCTCAAAACAAAAATGGGTGACTGTAATTTCTAAAAAATTGCAAATTATACTATGTATCCAGCTTTTATGTTCTACACAAATGGCCTCCTACTGAAACAGTGATCTAATGTGATTATCTGGTACACTTTGGTGTTGGCAATACTAATTTGTTTCAAAATGTGCAGTTTGGCTACATCGTGCTGACAACGTCTGCGGGTATCATGGACCATGAAGAGGCCAGGAGGAAGAATGTTGGTGGTAAAGTGCTGGGTTTTTTCTATTAGACTATGAATGATAGGAAAAGGTGAAACGGCCATAGCTTTCTGTCAATGGTTGTCCTTTTGGATTGCATTATATCCCAATGTTTCCTGCAACTTTTTCCCCTGTTCTGGAGTTTTTCTCTAGGATTTTATTTGCATTGCATTTTCAATTTTTTTTTTTTCTACGTATCATGTTGGTTTTGTTTCCCTGCATATTTAGATATTTTTATCTTAGCAATTATAATGGGATTGTAGTTTCTTTTCTTGTGTCAAATGCATCTTTTTCTTGCGTCTAGATATTTATTTTAATTGTGCAAGGCTGTCTGTGATGTCTGCTAATTCTATGGATTATGTTTAAGGTCAATTTCTTTCATTCAACAATACTGCCGTGAAGAGAAAAATATGTTGAGAAAGAAATCTTCCAACTTACATTGACCTGAGCCTGGAGAGGACTTCTAGTAGTCTTTCGCCCTTTGTATCATGAATGTCTATGATTAAGTATTAGCTTTATATGTCATTTTGTTTCCAAGAGTTTTGATTCATCGTCGTTAATTTTTATCGATGCTATTTGTATGCAAATTTAATTTACTGAAATTTGAGCTTGGATCAAATTCTCATACTTTCTGTTTTGATCTCGAATAATATTAAGAATAAGAATAAACTTGGAATCGTAATTGTGACGTGGAATAAAGTTATTTTAATGTGTGTGTGTGTAGTGTGTGTTTTTTATAAGAATAAGACATTTAATTTAAGTTATGTATGTATTAAATTAGATATATATTTTGATAATTAAGTTGATTAGTATTAAGTTACATATTTTTGATTTATTTTTCTTTTCAATCAAATTAGAATTCCTTTGTATGATAAATAGAAAAAAAAGATTGAAAGAAGAGTTTAATGAATGCTTCTGGGTTCAATCAATTTTTCTTTTCAACTTATCATGTGTGCTAACATCATTTTTAACTATTCTTATTTATATTATGTTAGATTCAAAGAAGGGTTTAATGAATGCTTACTCTGAAATACAATCTAACAATTTTTCATAACGGGAAACATGTATACTTCCTGTCAAATGTCCACTATACGTTCGTATGTTTGCTGTGGTAGAAACTAGAAAGCTCATCGACCCAGCATTTTATTTGTTTCCATATGGATGCTCTATTAATCATTACTAATTTAATTTTCGATGAATACGCACGTCTTTGACGTTCTACTCTTTCCTAGACTATTTTATTTGTATCACCCTGTTTTTTATAAGTCTCGGATCGAAAAGTGTAGGTCTCGTGCTTTACATTTCTTTCATAGAAATTTCAAATAAAATTTGCTAGTTGTCGAGAGCAGTCCTGTAGCGTAGGGGAAGGTTCTACATGACCTTGCGGAAACAACACAAAAGAGAGGAATCTTTGTAAGATATAAATTTACCCTGCGAGCATTTAGTAGCAGACAACTGGTACTCTCAGCTGGTCCTCTGCGCACGCCCACCCTCCACACAGTTTGTGGACCTTCTCCATTTCTTTCTACTTTATCGTCCACGTCTTTCATACTGTGTCACGGTATTGCACAATGAGGTTGTCCTAGTCTTTTCGTACTTTTTTTGTCGTACTTGTTGCAGGATTCATCGTTATACCTCCTTGCAGTTGTCTTCACAAGTTCATTTGCTGAACAAGTTTATTTTGGTTGATTACGTGGGACAGGGCTACCATTTAAGCTTGTAATTCACTACTCTTATTAATGTATGTACTTCGATAATTAGAATCTTTATCAAGATATGCCGTTGCTTGTTACTAGAAGCGTCTCATGTAAGGGTTTTCTAAAAAACTTTACTGTTAAGTGCTTCTGATTACTCATGAATGACAAGCTAAACGCTCCACACAAGGCTTAAATAATAAATATACCCTACAACTACAATACTAGTATACAAAATAAACTTTAAAAGTTGTAAGTCGATCAAATCTATTGAAATATCAACATGTAATTTGAAATCAATTGGCTATGACTGAAAAAATCCAGTTATATATAATTATTAGTTAAATCTTTTTGTTTATTCAAAGGATTATTCTAACATTCTTCTTGTAGGTTTTACAATTGTTTCTTTTGAATATAGATGGATATGTGTGGATTTGAACTTAAGTAATTGTTTTTTGATTCTGATATTATGTTAAAATGTGAACGTTTAATTTAAAATTAGTTTGTTAGGAGTGAAGGTATTTAAGTGTAATACTTACTTTTTCTTATGTAAGATTATTCTAACAAAAACCCAAATTTGCATACGGGTTGGATTTTTCTTCTCACCAAATGCACGGGGCCGGCGCGGGCTGGGGCACGGGCGCAGCTACCCCACCAAACATGGTAGCTCGGTCACATCCTTGTGACGTTCTTCCTCATCGGCCCCTCGTGTCTTGTTCTCTTCCTCTCGCCTGTTATTTTAACTCGACAACAGCAACACCCTGGAAAATAATATACTAGAGAACCAACGAATTCAATTTTTCATTAATTTTGAGGAACCGATGCATTTACTCCCATTATCCGAAACTGCCGTCATAATAAGTAATAAGGCATCTTTCCTGCGTGGTTACGGGAGGGCTACGCTCATGTCGGTGACTCGAAACAAGACCTTGGACTGGTGCGTGAAAGGAAGTGTTCGTGCTCTCCCTCGGCGATTTGATTCTCCTCACTAGGTTTATAAAATGACAGAAACAGCCCTTTTGTACTTAAAAATGGTCTTGTTATTCCTGTTTTTTCTGTTTGGAAAATGTGGCAAGCAGCTAGAATTGGGAAACTTCAAACTCGCCCGAGCCACCGTATCTTGCGCGGAGCCCACTTCTTTTATTATTCTATTGACCGTGCTAGCCTTACAGAAAAGGACAATTCCACCCATTATTCCCCACTCATAAAAACAACCCATATGGGTCCACCAGGGCTGTTTCCGTCATCCTAAAAACAACCCTGCACGAGTACATCGGATCTCGACGTGGCTTTTGTGGACCCAGATGGACGGGCAGCCGTGTGATTCTGAACGAACGGTGAGAGTCTAATCTTAACACGTGGAAGGAAGGAGAGGTGGGATATTTTGGGAAACCTGATGACGACGATTAATTACTTTAGTTCATAAATCCTCGGATAAGCAATTTAAAAGAAAAGAAAGAAGAATTTTATTTCTTATATTGGAGATTTGGAGGGGTAAATAAGTAAACAGCAGTAAAGCATTCGGCCTTTTGACCATTTGCTTTAGCTGGAGGAATCCCCAACCGACACGCCCGGCTCGATATTTCCTATATAAGCCTGTCCGCCCCCCCTCAGCTCCTCTACTTATCCCTCACAGACAACGAGTTATCAACCCCCTACCCTCGACTCTGTCTCTCTACACTCTGTTTCTCACTCTACCCAGTCATCAAACACCCCCCCCCCCCGGAACCAATCTTGTTTTCCTCTCTCTCCTGTTGTGTTCTGGGTTCCTTCGCATTTTATTAGGCCCAATGCGCGGAAAGAGGTAAGATTCGGCCCCCCTGTTTCGGAATTTCTCAAGTTTTGTGGATGTTTTTTTTTTTTTGTGATTTTTTCCTTGCAATTGATTGTGTTGTGGATTGCTTCATGATTTGTGTAACGCGGATGAGTAAAATCAATACATCATCATCTGTGATAAAATCATAAAATGGATGCATCCCAAATCAAAAGGGTAGAAAAATCCTTACACATGTGTGCCGATAACAAACAATGTGGCCATTTCAAACTTGCCCAGGTCCAGTGCACTTAGGTGATCCTAACCCCCTGGTATCTGAGAATTTCCCCTATGAGCTCACCCTTGCCGGACCCAACGTACCTTCCACAGATCTCACCATTCCTAATAAACAAGAACGTCGGTACCTCCACCACGTTCATGCCCTTCAAGAATTCCAAGCAGCTCTCGTTCTCATCGCCGTTCATTCTAGCGAACACCACTGCGTCGGCCATGGACCTCGACAGCTTTATCACCGTCGGGTAGACCTTCACGCACGGCCCGCAGTGCTTCAGCCCCACGTCCAGCACCACCAGCCTGCCGCTCTCCCCGCTCTCCCTACTCATCAGACTCTCCACGTCCCCGCGGCTGTGCAGCTGCTCCACCAGAGAGTGATGGTCGCCGTAGTAGAGGACGTCGCCGCGCAGCTCGTCCGGACCAATGCCTTCTTCCTCGTGAATTTTCTGCATTCCTGTTCAGTGCTTTTAACATGTGTATCGCAATTGAATTTCAAAACAAAAAAACAAAACAAAACATGTATCACCTACAAAAGAAATATCATAGCATCGTCATTTTCACGTACGTAGCGATTTGAGATAGCATCTCTTATTTTAGAGATCTGGATAAAATAAAGATGATAAAATCTTATTAGAGTTAACCAACTGTGATGGCACAGTTGACCAGGAGACTGGAACGCACACTCTCTTCAGATTCGAATCTTGCAAGGGAAGAAATATTTAGGACAACAACCCAACACTAGCTACCAAGAAATGGCTTTAAAAATAAGGCAACTGAGGGATCATTTGGCTTCGTTGGACATTATAGATATAACTAAGATTTTAATTAACAACATATAATTAACTGGATATCGATCGAAACATCTTCTGTGTGAGTGTGTGGTTGAAACATCTGCTGTAATTAACAACATACAATAACATCTAGTCGGGATGTCAAACACCAAATTTCAGCTTACGCTGACATCTTTTAGTTTAGATTACAAATTATATTGAACAAGTCCTACACTATCGAGTCTATCTTGGTGACCTTGTCTGAAGTATCTCACGCCAAATATTAATGCATGTATTTTGTGTTAACAAGATAAATATGTTGAGCCCTACTGGTTTATTACTAGGTTTGAAGAAAGTGTATTTATTCATAATTACTCGTCGACATCTTAATCCTTCTCTCTCTATTTCCTGTGGACAGACATGCTTCGTTTCAAACCATATAAGTAAAACCTTATGTATTTCTTATGTGACTTTTTCCTGCCTACGTACCCTTTTTTTTCACAAGATAGAACAATTAATAGAATCGACCGTAGATATCTAGGCTCAAAA